>VMDO01028137.1:0-24333 GCA_007922755.1 Pedetes capensis
TTGGAAGAGTGGCAGGTCAACGGAAAAGAGGAAAACCCTCCACCAGATGGATTAACACAGTGTCTGCAACAATGGGCTTAAACATAAATAAGATGGTTTGCCTGGCACAGAATCGGCAAGTGTTTCGATCTGCTGTACATAGGGTCGCTATGAGTCGGACTCGACTCGACGGCACCTAACAACAACAACAACAACAATCTTGCCTATTGAGAAGAATGATCTTCAAACCCTGAAGATAGGGCAAACATTATCAAGAGGGAGCTAAATCCCAAGATACAGAGAAAAAAATAAAAGATACCTGGTCACAGTAAATATCAACCAACTTTCAAACCAAGATATACCACATCTCAGGTACCTGAAAAATGTGCTGGTGCATTCAGGGACCCAAGTAGATTACCAGTGAGAAACCACAGAGAAATAGAAAATAATCTCAAGACCTGGGGAAAAAAATCTCTCTCTGTCTTCCAAAAGGTGATCTATCTATCTATCTATCTATCTATCTATCTATCTATCTATCTCTATCTATCTATCTATCTATCTATCTATCTATATATATATATATAGAGAGAGAGAGAGAGAGAAATCCTAAAATGTTTTATGACTTGTCAGTATTTAAGAAAGAGGTGGGCATAATGAATTCAAACGGAATCATTAAGGGAAAGAATTGCCCAACTAACCAGCACTTAGGAGTTTGTTGTAGACACTGTGGCAAAGCAGTTTAAAAGTGTCTCAGAAAAACTACATGCACCAAAGGATATTTACAACTCAGTGTAGGTAGATTTGTAGATGGCTGAATAATGTTAAATATGGATAAGAATCTACCTAGTAAAAGGTCCCTGAGGTTTTGTATCTGATCTTGTTCTTTCCTATAATGTGGTCAGTGACCTGAATGAACAACCAGAAGACACATAAGGGTTGGTTGGAAGATTCATCCACAAGATTACAGAATAAACATTTTAAATAGATTTTACCTTTTTTGCCAGACTAAGAAAAAAATGGGCCCAGAATATCATATATTCTCAAATCTAATCTGCACCCTTTCAACAATTTTAGAGGGAGAAAGCTGGCTTGACCTAGTATCCAGTCCCCATGTGATTCTAATCCACATCTGATTAGGTTGCCCTCTAAAACTGTAGAAGCTGGCGTTTAGCTCATTTGGTAGAGTGCTGCTCTGTACTCTCTAAGAACCAGGGTTCCATCCCCAGCACTGCAACAACAGCAACAACAACAACAACAACAACAACAACACCAAAACAGGAGAAGGAAGGACATGACAATCCACTCCTGAAACAATCCCGAAACAATCAGCCAGTGAAAACCCCATCACTATGAGTCAGACCTGACTCAACAGCACCTAACAACAACAACAAAACTATTGAAAGGGTGTGGATTAGAATTGAGAATATATGATAAATAATATAAAATTTGTGAAATGTAAGTGGAAAATTTTATGTATTGATCTAAAAGTCAAATATATGGGGCTTTTTTCACTTTATCTTTGGAATTACCCTAAGAGATAAGTATGTTGATCACATTATAGGTGATAAAAACTGGTTTTCCAAGTTAATAACTTTCCCAAATCATGTTATAATCTTTTGCTTTTACTGTCCAATGCTCTTATAAGAAAGCTGTGATCACATCAGGCCCACTTCTATGAAGTGAATATTTATATCTTCCCCACCAATTCATATGTTAAAGTCTAAACCCAAGTACAACATTATTAGGAGCCAGGGCCTTTATGAAGCAATTAAATCATGAGGGTGGAGCCCTCATGAATGGGATTAGTGCCCTTATGAATAAGAAGAGACATTTGGAGATGATCTTTCTTTTTGCATCTGTCAGGATACAATGAGGAAACAGGCATCTTCTAACAAGGAAGCAGCCCTCACTGGGCACCAAATCTATCAGCACCTTCATCTTGGGCTTTCCAACTTCCAGAACTGTAAGAAATAAATTTCTGTTGTTTAACCCACTCCGTTCATGGTATTCTGTTATAGCAGCCCAAACTCATTAAGACATCCACCTAGGATATTCTAGGATGATCTCTCCACCTGAAAATCTTTAACTTAATCCCTTTTGCTATGTAAGGTAGTGCTCACAGAATCTAGGGATTCAGATGTAGGCATCCTTAGTGGGCATTATAGTGCCAGCCGTATTGATGCTTAGTGAGCAAGAGAGGCAGTAGTTGGAAATGAGTTCAGAGAGGTCACTGGAACTACTGGTGCTTCACCTTGGCCTTGAAGATGATTATAATAATCTCAGATTTTACCTTGAGTAGAAAGCTATGCGAAGAAGTGACACAATTGAACTTGTGTCCATGAAGGACCGCTCTAGCCTCTCCTCTGAAAGGAGACTTCAGAAACATGACAGATGTGGGAAGAACTGTGAGGAGGTACTTACAATCATGGAGGTGAGAGACAGGGAAACACACCAAGGTGGTGTCAGTGAGGGTGGTCAGAGTGGTTGGATTCTGGAGATACTTCAAAGAGTAGAGCCAACAGGATTTCTGACAGATTTAGTCTGATCAAAGAAAGGAGTCCAGAATTATATCTTCTTTATCTGAGCATTTAACAGAATAGAATTGCCATCAACTCAGATGGAAACTTCTGCAAAAGGAGTAGGTTTGGAGGAGGGATAGAGCCATATATTCTGCTTTGGACATGTTAATCTTATCATGGCTGTTAGACATACAAGTAGAGATATCAAGTAGGCAGTTGGATTTAGGAATTTGAGCTAAAAATATAAATGTGGGAGCATGAGAATTGTCAGTGTATTGTATGTTCACCTATGAGACTGGATGAGATCATCAAGAGGATAAGTGTAAGATAAATACAAGACAGTCAAGGACTGAACTCTGGAGCATGTCCATGTTAAGAGGAGGGGGAGAGAATGGGGAGCAATGAATAGGAGTGAAGAGAAAATGGCAGAGCAAACTCAGTTTCTCAAGTGTAAGTGTACTAAGGGTGAGTTGTCATCTGTGACACGTGATGAGTGCTGAGAACTGGGCTGACCAAGCCACGTGACCTGGGACAGTCTGAGAAGTCTGAGGGACTGGTAACAGCCAAGCGATCATCACTACAGCTCCACCCTGGGCCAACACAGCTACTGGGAAACACAGTATGTGATGCAGGGCTTTACATAATCCATAATTGTCATTGTTGTTAGGTGCCATCGAGTTGGCTCCAACTTGTAGCAACCTCATAGGGTTTTGAATGGCTGATTGTTTGGGGATTACTTCAGGAGGATTGCCATGTACTTCTCCCATTTTTGCAGTGCTGGGTATTCAGAGAGTGTAGAGCAGCGATTTACCTACAGAGTTAAACCCCACACCTTACTCCATAATTAGGGTTCCTGTTTCAAGGTTTTATCTTATTTGGATTCTCAGTAAGCTAGAATTAGTTGACCATTCCCACCTTGAAATGCTCTCTGCTTTGGTTCTGGTATTCTCTTTGTTGAAGAATTACAATTTTGGGGAATTGCTAGATAGTTTTAAAGCAAAGGAGTGACCTAATTATATCTTAAATTCTGGAAAAATTGCTCTGAAGGTTATGTGGAGCTCTGTAGAAGGGTCTCAGGAAAGAGCCTGAAAGAGAGGAAACCAAACAACAGGGAGTTGCATTTAAGTGAGTCAGAGATGAGAAGAAAAACAGTAGGTAAGTGGTTTAGGAAGTAAAATTAATTAGGCTAGATAAACAGTCAGATATGTAGAAATGGAGAAGGTGGATTCAAAGATGACTACTAAATATTTGTTGTCATTGTTAATAGGCACCATGGAGCCATGTCTGAGTCATAGCAACCCTAATAAGGTTTTCAATAGCTGATTGTTTGGGGATTGACAATTATATCCCTGGGATACATTTTCCAGAAATCATGTTTCTAGGCTCCATTTTTGTGGACTCTGACTCAATAGGTCTGAGATGGGGCCTAAGATTCCATATTTGTACCAAGCACCCCAGGTTGATCTGAGCCAGATGTCAGTGCAACATACTTCAAGAAATACTAATATCAGCGATTGTTGAATTCATAGGAGAATCTACCATCCTCAATTCTCTTAAGAAACATTTACTGAGTTCCCACAAGGTGCCACATACTATCCTAATTGATGGAGATGTAAAAATAAAAACAAAAATGGATTAGGTACCTGTGCTACAGTCTAGTAGCAGAAACAGACGTGCACATTTATCATTATGACTCTAAGAAGTGCTTTAAGAAAAAGTAAAGGGCCCTGTGAGAATGCATAACAGGAGAGTCAGATCTAGTTCAGGAAATTAGGGAAAGCCTCACAGAGCAGGCAGCATTTGAGCTGAGACTAAGGAATGCTTAGGAGTTAATTTAGGAGTTAAGTCAGCAAAGAGATAAGATTACAAGGAGCAAGCTGGGCACCACAGCACACATCTGTACTCCCATTAACTCAGGAGGCTGAGGCAGGAGATCTCAGGTTTCATGTCAGAGGCAGCCTGTGCAACTTAGTGAGACCCTGTCTGAAAATAAAAAATAGAAGAGAGCTGTGGGTGGAGCTCAGTGGTACAACACTTGCCTAGCATGCAGGAGTCCCTGGGTTCAATCCCACATACTGAAAAATAATTAATAATAAAATAAAATAATAAACAAACAAATAATAAAAAGAAAGAAAGAAACTTATAGGAAGAAAGTGAAAAAGAAGATCTGAGGCAGGATTTCTGGAAAGCCAGTATACAAAGTCAGGCAACAGGAAAGGATAATGAGACGGAATAGATAGGGAGGTAGAGTAAGAACTGGAAGAGAATGATGTCATGGAACCTGAGGAATGTATGAAAAAGGAAGAAATGGTCAACAGCATCCAACTCCAAGGATTTTTTGTTGTTAGAAACCATCAAGTCAGAACTGACTCATAGTGACCCTAAGTATAGTAGAACAAAACACTACCCAACACTGTGCCATGCACATGGTCTTTTTTATGTTTGAACCCAACATTGCAGCCACTATATTTCTTCTTGTTTTGAGTCAGAAAGAGAAAGTCTTGTAAAATCATGACTAATGAGTGACCTTGTGCCAGGACCCTGTAGCACTGAAGGAAGAGAGGCAATGAGGTACAGAGGCTGGTAGGGTGAATTCTGAGACTCTCTGATTCCAAGTCTAGGCTCTATCACATACTATCACTGGGATCTTTCAGAAGTGTCCACCTTTCTTGCCACAGTGATGTCATCTGTAAAATATAGTGCAATGGGAGGCCCACCAGAACAGACATTTTTATCTGGCTTGTTTTGGGTCATATCTTCAGCACTTAGCACACGCCTGACCTACTGAAGATAATATAAAAATAGTCGGAGAGTGCCAAAAATATATACACATATTAGGACAAAAACTTTGCATTTTGCTGTTTTAAAAATGCATCTTATGCTTGTTCTGATGAGATAGTAGAAAAATAATCCAGAATGTCATACTAAATATTGCTCCTGTAATTCATCTTTGAAAAGTAATATAGATAACATCTCTTAAGTGCATATATATTTTTTAGCACCCCCAGTATTTGGTGAATGAGCAAAAACAGTAATAATACTATCCCACAGTGTCATAAGCTTTAAGTAAATTGATATAGGTATAAATCACTTGGAAAAATGTTTTCAAGTTGTGCCGCCTTTTGGAATCATTTGATCGTCTTTATATAAAGTCATACCTGGATCCCTCCAGACATTCTGATAAAGATTTACAAAAACTCAGGCATTAAAGCTGGGTGCATGGCACACACCTGTAATCCCAGCGGCTCAGGAGGGGGAGGCAGGAGGAGCGCAAGTTTGAGACCAGAGGCAGTCTGCATAACTTAGCGAGACCCTGTCTCAAAAAGTGAAAAAAAAAAAAAAAGGGCTGGGGACACAGCTCAGTGGTCCAGCACTTGCAAAGCATGCAGGCACGAGGCGCGAGGTCCTGGGTTCAACCCCTGGTACCACAAAAAAAAAAAAAAAAAAAAAAACCCTCAGGCATTGTAGTGCATGCTTATAATCCCAGCATGCAGCAGGCAGAAGCAGGAGGATCACTGCAAGTTCAAGGCCAGTTTGGTCTACATGTTGTTGTTATTGTTGTTGTTAGGTGCCGTCGAGTCGAATCTGACTCATAGCGACCCTATGTACAGCAGATCGAAACACTTGCTGATTCTGTGCCAGGCAAACCATCTTATTTATGTTTAAGTCCATTGTTGCAGACACTGTGTCAATCCATCTGGTGGAGGGTTTTCCTCTTTTGCGTTGACCTGCCACTCTTCCAAACATGATGTCCTTCTCCAGGGATTGTTCTCTCCTGACTACATGTCCGAAATATGTAAGACACAGTTTGGTCATTTTTGCTTCCAAGGAGCACTCTACATAGCAAGTACCAAACCAGCTGAAGCTACATAGCTAGAACCTGGAAAAAAAAAAAAAAAAATACCCCCAAACTCCCCAGGTAAATCTAGTGTGCAGCAAAGTTTTGGACACATTTGTCCAGAATAATGCTCCCTATACAGAAAGCATTTTCAGTATAAACTAAGTTGAGGAAGACTAGAAGAATGAGAATTGGTGGGTATTGGTATGCAATTGTAAACTGGGTGCTCTTTATTTAAGGGTTACCCCTATAAGTATAATTGCATATTTTTCTTCATTTGGTATATTGAAATCTTTTTGTGTGTGTGAGAATGTGAGAATTAAGTAGATATTCATTTCTGCTCAAGAGCTTTTGGAAGAGACAAAGAAAATGTCTCTAAAAATAAGACCTGTACCCCTAATGGGTGAGGCCAAAATACACAGACTGAAAAAAGCCAGTGAAGTCACCTTCAGCCCCAGTGGTGCCCGGGTGAACTTCCATGTAGCTCTGGAAACTATTCGCACTATCACTTGAGACCAGTGGAAGAAACCAGATTACCAACAGGCTTTATTTTTTCTGTAGCTGATGTAAACCTATCCCTACTGGGGTTATTTTTCCCCTCCACCCTAGAAATTTTGCAGCTGTGAGTTTAATGCCAAGTTGTGTGTTTCAAATATAGTTCAATAAAGAAGACTAACTCAGATAACAAGAGGCTCTATGAGATTCTTTCTACAACAGCTGTTGAAATTCTGGTTGGATATTTGATGTTTTTGTTTGATTCAGAAAAGCACTTAAAGCACTTAGGGGAGCACTGGGTTGGTCTTCAGTCTGAGAATCTCAGGTCTACAGGGTAACTGGGGAACACTTCAAGAAAAAATTGCAAGCAAACCTTCTACTCCAGTGAGCAGGAAAACTGGAATTAGAGATACATTCTGGACACACACAAAAAAAGTTTACTTATGATGGACTAAGGAGTTCACACTGAGGGAAAATGTGGACATCACCCAGACAGAGCTCAGATGGCGGTGTCCTCAACAGGAGTGTAGGGTTCTGATGTTAGCAGAAAGTCAAAGACTAGGAATTTGAGTGATATTTGTAAAAGACAAGGACAAAGAAGACAGAGAGAGAGAGAGAGAGAGAGAGAGAGAGGGAGAGAGAGAGGTCTTTGATAAGAAAGAAGAGAAACATAAAATAACTAAAAACTAATCATTTGAAGAAAAAAAAAAAAGAAACAGTTAAAGAACACAGCCCCCAAACAAGGGAAAAAAAGAATAAGAAAGTCAAATAATATGAGAAACTTTGGGGCAGAGAAAGAAGAAGAAAGTGTCATGTTCTGATTTGAAAGAGGAAGGAAAATCAAACCTAACTCTTTTCTGCCATTGTTGATGACTTTTAAAACTTTTATAGCCCCAAAGCATCAGAGTAAAATAAAAATTCTGTACATGTACATGACAGAGTTTTAAATAGTTGTGGTTAATTTATGCTGATACATTTTAAATGTGAAAGGTCCGATAAGAGTTCAAAATAATAGTAATGCAACTGACAAGCAAATTTGTTGGCATGAAAATCAAGATAAAGAAACCATTCCAAAAAACATGTCTTTAAAGACTATAATTAAACCTATTTCCAAAGGAGTCAGTAAATGTTACAATTTAACTTATAATATTACCCGAATATACTTTTTACAGAGGAAATAAGTTTGATATATAACATAATAATCTTGAAATATTATATATATACATATATACATATATATATATATATATATATATATATATATATTATGATAAATACATGTTGTTGTTGTTGTTAGGTGTCGTGGAGTCGGTGTCCGACTCATAGCGACCCTATGTACAATAGGAGAAACACTATTGTCAGTGCTTCTCTGCTCTTCACAGGGTTTTCAATGGCAGATTGATTTTTGGGAGGGGGTTGCCAGGTCCTTCTCCCAAGCCTACAGTATCTGGTGTTCCCAGGCGGTCTCCCATCCAAGTATTAACCAGGCCCGACCCTTCTTAGCTTCCGAGATCTGATGGGATCAGATACCACAGGGCTACGGTGGTAAATATATATACAATCATATGTTATATAGTACATTATATATATTATATAATATAATTTGAGAGAAGACCCTACAAACTACTACTACTACTACTACTACTACTACTACTACTACTACTACCCCACTACTAAATGATCAGCCATTTAAAACCCTATGAATAGCAGAGAAGCACGACAATAATGTTTTGTCTATAGTACATAGGGTAGCTATGAGTCGGACACTGCCTCAATAGCAGCTAACAACAATAACAACAATATAATGTAATATGTTGTTGCTGTTAGGTGCCATCAAGTTGGGTCTGCCTCAGTGAACCTGTGTACAACAGAATGAAACACTCCCCAACACTGTACCATGCCTGGCACTATGTCAGTGCTTCTCTGCTCTTCATAGTGTTTTCAATGGTTGACTATTTTCAGGATTGCTTAGAGAGTGGATTGCCATGTCCTTCTCCCATTTTTGTGGTGCTGGGAATCAAACCCAGGGCCTCAGAGAGGGCAGAGCAGCACTCTACCAACTGAGCTAAATCCAGTCCCTATATAATATATTGCCTGCATCCCGTCAGATCTTGGAAGCTAAGCAGGGTCAGGCCTGGTTAGCACTTGGATGGGAGACCACCTGGGAACACCAGGTGGTGTAGGCTTAGAAGAAAATCCCACAACCCACTCCCAAAAAGCAGTCAGCTATTGTAAACGCTATGAATAGCAGAGAAGCACTAACAATAGTGTTTCACTTGTTGTATATAGGGTTGCCATGAGTCAGACACTGACTTGATGGCACCTAACAAAAACAATGACATATAATATATTATTATAAATTTATATATAATATATGTTATATATTATTACATAAGCCTACAGCCATACCACCCTGGCATCAGATCCCATCTGATCTCAGAAGCTAAGCAGGGTTGGGCCTTCTTAATCTGTGGATGGAAGACCACCTGGGAATATCAGTATTATAGACTTGGGAGAAGGACCTGGTGGCACACTCCTGAAATAATCAGTCCTAGAAAACCCTGTGAAGAGCAGAGAAGCACTGACATAGTGCCAGGCATGGCACAGTGTCAGGGAGTGTTTTATCTGTTGTA
This sequence comes from Pedetes capensis, assembly GCA_007922755.1. Lineage (NCBI taxonomy): Eukaryota > Metazoa > Chordata > Mammalia > Rodentia > Pedetidae > Pedetes > Pedetes capensis. The sequence goes on from VMDO01028137.1 coordinate 9,465, forward strand.
CATAAGTTCACTCTGAGTTGGATTTGACTCCACTGCACCTCACAACAACATTATTATATAACATAACATCATATATATATGATATATACATATATCATATATATGGAATAGTCAGTCTCAGTGTATTCTCTACCGATTGTTGGTATGATATATATATATATACATATATATACACATCATATATATATGATATATACATCTGCCCTCTCTGAGGCCCTGGGTTTGATATATACATATATATCATATATATATATATATATATATATATATATATATATATATATATATATATATATATATATCTCATACCAACAATCGGCAGAGAATACACTGAGACTGACTATTCCAAGGATATCAAGTAAAGAGATCTAGTAAGTGTGGAGTACAATCTAGATATCTATATCTTCATAAAATTTGATGCATGCATTTAATGTACATCCCCAGCTGAGAGCCACTTGCCTAGAAAATATTGGATTTAAATTAAGAATAATTGTGTGGCCAGTAAGATTTTGAACAATGACTGAAATTTTATGACGGATAACACTTCACTGTTTGCTGTGGTTTAATGTCCTCCTCAAAACTTATGCTTAAATTTAATTCTTTGTTATGGTATTAAAAGATAGGACCATTAAGAAGTGATTAGAGCTGATTAATGCTATTTTCTCAGGAGAGAACTAGTCATCTCAGAAGTGGATCCTTGATGAAAGGATGGAGTTCAGTCCCGTTCTTCTGCCTTTTTTCATGTAATGAATAGCACAAAAGTCTTGACAGATGCTGGTAGCATGCTCTTGGACATAGATGGCCTCCATAACTATAAACCAAATAAATTTCTACTGTTTATAAACTACCCATCCTCAGGTGTTCTGTTATAGCAACACCAAATGGACTAAGACACTGTTGATCCTCAATATCATCAGGCAAAACAGCACTAAGACTCTGAAAAATAGGAACATATCATAGTCACCAAGAGCATTGAAAAAAAAAACCAACCAGAACTTCCCATATAGGATGCAAATTTTTGTACTACTTATACCAACATTTTACTTACAATAATTTCACATAGAAAAGAGAAGTGACTTTTTATTTGACAACTCTTCTCATGCAATGTATCAATAGGACTATAGATTTTTATAAAACCTATTTCGAGTACTTTATAAAGTCAAAGAACAAATCTTTGTGATTTTGTAAGGACCCCCTGGGAAATCACAAATATAGTTTTATTAGAATATAAATAAGCTTAAATGCAAAAGATACCCTGAAAGGTTTTATTTTCTTTTTTATAATTGAAAGTCAAATTTTGGGAAGACAAAAATGAAAAAATATTATCAAAGGATATTTATACACTCGATGAATATCAGATTGTGGGTGCCTGAGAAACAATACTTGTTACCTATTTAATTGAACCAATAAAAATTTAAAAAATAAGCAGAGAAAGTAACAATTGTAAAAATGTTAGTTCTTGTGGAAGTGAGGATTCCTTGATCTCTTTTTGGCATTGTTTTAAAAAATCATTTAGGATGTAATATACTCAGTTTAAAGCACAGAAAATCACTCTTATAAGACAGAATCTTGTGATGTAGTCAGATAACAGAAAGATTAACCCTTCTTATTGTAAGTGAAAGCAACCAGCAGTAAATCAAGGAAGCAAGCTCATCACACTGAGCAAACTTTGCTATGCTTTTCACATTCCATAGCTTTTCAGACTCAGGGATTGTAAAAAAAAAAAAAAAAAGGCAAATAAAATTGGCATTCCAAGCTTTGCCCTTCATTGTGCTCTTTAATATTCTGGAACAAACTGGTACTTTGAGACAGATCTCACAAGAACTAATTTCACAAGATGCTATTGGCATACAATGCTTTGATCACTCCTGTCTCCAAACAAGCCAATACAGACATTTTCAAAAGTTCTCAGTTTCAGTTTCCAACAAAGTCAACACAATTCCTACATTGTAAAAGTGTAAGTTGGTCTAAAGAATAAGAAATAGAGAAAGATAGTAAGAGTGAGAAAGAGAGAAGAGGAAAGGAGAGGAGAGGAGGGGAGAGGAAAGGAGAAGAGAGAGAGAGAAGGAAAAAACAAGTATAGGAGAAAACTATTCTTTTTCTTGAAAAACAGAAGCACATACATATCCATTTTTTTCCTGTTACTATTTCTCCTATAATAGTTTCAACCACCAATATTATTTATAAGTTTTAACTAAAGGAATTTACTTCTATTTTACAAAAACAAAACAAACAAACAAACGCTTGAGAGTAGATAATAGTGAACTGTCACAAACAAGCATTTTGGCAGACAAGGCAAACTCATAAATGCATATAACACAATGCCTTATAGCCACAGACTTGCTGTGTATCCTTAAATGCCTTCTGACATTGGCAAAAATTAGCTAAAGATATAGCCTATCTGTAGCACATAAAAAGCAAAAGCACAGAAACAAAGTTATGCTTAATAATAAGTTCCATATTTATCATATTTTTAGTATGTTCCCAATATTGTGCAACCATTACCATGATATAATTCCAGATCATTTTTATTTTTATCATCTCAAAAAGAAATTCCATGAGCAGTCATTCCCCCTCTTCTTTCCTTCATCTCTCAGCAAGTACTAATTTACTTTCTGTCCATATGTCTTTACTTGTTCTGGACATTTCATGTAAATAGAACCTCATACAGCATGATCTTTCTGTTTGACTCCTTTCATCTAGCTTTTTTTTTTTTTTCAAATTTCATCCATGTGGCAGCATCAGTACTTCATTCCTTTTTATTCCCAATTAATATTCCATTGTGTAGATATACCACATTTTCTTTATTCATCAGTTGATGATCATTTGGGTCATTTCTATTTTTTAGCTTTTATGAATAATGCCACTATGAACATTTGGGTATAAGCTTTAATGTAAATATATATATTGAATATTCTTGATGCAAGTGAGGCATGGAATTTTTGGATCATATTTCTGGATCATATGGTAACTTGTAAAGAACTACAAAACTGTTTTCCCTTGAAGCTACACTATTTCTTTCACATGCATGCTACCAGTGTCTGATGGCTCTGATTTTTCCACATCCTTGCCAACACTAGTTATTGTCTGTGTTTGATTAGAGCCATCTTTTTATGTATGAATGAGATGTCATTGTAGTTTTTGTTTGCATTTCTCTAATAACATTATTGTTGAGCATCTTTTCATATGCTTTTTGGCCATTTGTATATTGTCTTTGCAGAAATGTCTATTCACTTTTTGCCCATTTTTAATTGAGCTTTTTGTCTTTTTATTGTTAACTTCCTTAATTATCTTAGAAACTATCTTCAAGCTGTCACACTGCAAAACATAATTCCTCTCAGTGTTTGTCAGAATAACAATTTAGTTTAGTTGTACATGTTTACATTTTCAAAATCAATTGGTATACCAGTGTAAGTTTAAGTATGCCCAAATAAAATTTTAGATATTCTTATATTTTTTATGTTGACAAATCAGAGAAAATATTGCTACTTTTATAGCATCACAGTTATTAAACTAATTTTGTTTGCCAAAGTTTTACCTTTATTATGTGAAATTGTACTCTTAAAATATTTAAGTTTTTTTGTAAAAGTACTTTTTAAAAAGGGATAACACATTAAAAGTATTATTCAAGTTTCCTTGGTTCAAGGAACTTAGTTCAAGTTTCCTATTGTTTTGAAATTTTAGGGATACATTTATTTATTTATATGAGCCAATTGGAACGGAGTTCTTTAATAAAGAGTCTCTTAAATAGCATATATTAGAACCTTCTGGAGGCAGGAAAATATTACATAATCAATGAAAGGTAAAGTCATTTCTGGATTATGGCCATATGGCCCACAAATCCATACATAACTTGTGGCTTTGATTGTACCATTTTAGTCATAGATCATGAGCAAATACAGAATTACAAATCTCACTTGTACAGATATTAAAGAAATGTTCCTCTTTGTAGGCATGATTTGAACTCAAAATAGAGAAAAAGACAAAAGATAAATGATTGAGAGGTTTATCTTCTGTTACTTAAGAGAGAGTTGGGTCCAACTCATAGTGACTCTATGTATAACAGAATGAAAGACTTCCTGATGCTGTGCCATACACATGATCTTTTTTTATGTTTAATCCCATTGTTACAGCCACTGTGTCAATCCATCTAGTTGAGGGTCTTCCTTTTGTTTGCTGACCCACCAATCTCCCAAACATGATGTCCTTCTCCAGGGATTGGTCCCTCCTGACTACACATCCAAAATATATAAGATGCTGCGTAGCCATCCTTGCTTCCAAGGAGCACTCTGATTGTACTTGTTTTAGAATGGGTCTGTTGGGTTTTTTTGCCGTCCATGGTAGATTCAGTATTTGTCTCTAGCACCATAATTAAAAAGCATCCATTCCACTTTAGCTCACTGATGCCTAGAATATTGATGTTTATATGCTCCATTTCCCCTTTAATGATTTCTAATTTTCTTAGACTCATACTATGTACATTCCACACTCTAATTATTAATGGATGTTTACAGTTGTTTCTTCTTATTTTGAGTCATGCCACATCAGCAAATGGAGGTCCCTTGAGCTTTACTCCATTCCCATTATTAAGGTCAACTCTACTTTGAGGAGGCAACTCTCCACTAGTCGTCTTTTGAGTGTGCTCCAACCTGGAGAGCTCATTCTCAGGCACCACATTTGACAGTGTTCTTCTACTATTTATAGGGTTTTCAATGGGTAATTTTTTATTGGAAATTTTTAATGTACACCTTAACATGTTTCATTCTGACATGTTTTTCATTGTGACATTTCCATATATGCATTTTGATGTACATTATTCATATAGGTTCCCCCAACCCTCTTCTATGCTTCCCCCCCATCCCACCCTCCCCATCTAAGACTTCTGTATCATTTACTTGGTAATATTTTTCTATATGTCCTTGGGTTCCAGTTCTGTTTAAGATAGAAACTTTTCCTGTAGTGAACTTTGTTTTTATCTTGTCAGAACAGTTGCATGCATTTTCTAGACCATTTATATTCACACCATTCTTAGCTTTTTTTACCTTTTATTTTTGATCTGACCTTTGAATAGGATTTTTGCTTCTTATAATTTTGATTCAGCTCCCACATTTGAGTGAGAACATGTGATGTTTCTCTTTCTGAAATTGTGTTCGTTCACTTAAAATGATTTTCTCTAATTCCATCCATTTTGCTGCGAATGACCTTATTTCATTCATTTTTCTTGATTGCTGAGTAGTATTCCATTGTGTATATTTACCATAGTATTTTTATCCATTCTTCTGTTGAAGGGCACTTTGGTTGATTCCATATCCTTACTATTGTGAAAAGTGCTGCATTGAACATGGAGATGCAGGTGTCTCTGTGGTATGATGACCCATCTCCCTTTGGGTAAATTCCCAATAGTGTTATAGCTGGGTCATATGGTAGATCTATTTTCAGTTTTTTAAGATACCTCCATATTGATTTCCACAGTGGTTGGACCAATTTACAGCTCCACCAACAATGTAAGAGTGTTTCCTTTTCCCCGCAACCTCGTCAGCATTTGTTGTTCTTTGTTGTATTGATCTTGGCCATTCTTACTGGTGTAAGGTGAAATCTCAGAGTTGTTTTGATTTGCATTTCCCTAATGGCTAGGGATGTTGAGCATTTTTTTCATGTGTTTCATGGCTTTACGGGCCTCTTCATTTGAAAACTGTCTGTTCAGTTCCTTTGCCCATTTGTGTATTGGATTATTTGTTTTTTGGGAAGTTTTTTTCTTGAGTTTTTTAACAATTCTAGTAATTAGACCTTTCTGATGTATAAAATGTGAAGATTTTTTTCCCATCCCATGGGGGTTTCTTGACTCTGTTAATTGTTTCTTTTGCTATGCAGAAGCATTTTAATTTCATATAGTCCCATTTATCTATTCTTGTTGCAATTTCTTGAGCAATTGGGGTCCTATTAAGGAAATACTTTCCTATGCCTATATGATGGAGTGTATTGCCTATCTTGCCTTCTATAAGTTTTTAAGTTTCTGGTTTTATGTTGAGATCTTTTATCCCTTTTGAGGTAACTCATGTGTATATTGAGAGATGTGGGTCAGCTTTCATTTTTCTGCATGCAGATGACCATGTTTCCCAGCACCATTTGTTGAAGAGGCTGTCCTTTTTCCAATTTACTTGCTTTGCTCCTTTGTCAAAAATAAGGTGGCTATAGGTGTGTTGAGGTATTTCTGGGTCTTCTATTCTGTTCCAGTTGTCTTCAGGCCTATTTTTGTGCCAGTACCAAGCTGTTTTTGCTACCACTGCCCTATAGCTTAAAGTCAGGGATTGTGATTCCACCTGCATTAGTTTTGTAGCTTAAGAGTGTTTTGGCAATACGTGGTCTTTTGTGATTCCATATGAATTTTTGGATCATTTTTTCTATTTCTGTAAAGTCAGTCAGTGGAATTTTAATGGGTATTGCATTAAATTTATAGATTGCTTTTGGTAGGATAGCCATTTTTACTATATTAATTCTCCCTATCCAGGAGCAAGGGAGGTCTTTCCATTTTTCAGTGTCCTCTGCTATTTCTTTCTTTAATGTTTTGAAATTTTGCTTGTAGAGATCTGAAGGGTCTTTGGTTAGATTGATTCCAAGGTATTTAATTTTCTGGTGGGCTATCATGAATGGTATTTTTCCTGAAATTTCCTTTTCTTCCTGTTTGGAATTGGTGTAAAGGAAAGCTATTGATTTTTGTGTGTTAATTTTGTAGCCTGCGACTTTGCTGAAGGAGTTAATTAGTTCTAGCAGTTTTCTGGTTGAGGTTTTGGGGTCCTTCAGGTATAAGATCATATCTGCAAATAAGGATAATTTGACCTCTTCCTTGCCAATCTGTAACCCTCTGATTTCTTTCTCTTGTCTGATTGCCCTGGCCAGGACTTCAATTACTACATTGAATGGAATAGGAGAGAGAGGACATCCTTGTCTTGTTCCAGATCTAAGAGGAAATGGTTTCAGTTTTTCTTCATTTAATATAATGTTGGCTGTAGGTTTGTCATAAATGGCTTTTATGAAATTAAGTTATCTGCCTGTTATACCTACCTTCTCCAGCATTTCTATCATGAAAGAGGGTTGCATTTTGTGGAAGGCCTTTTCAGCATCAATTGAGATGATCATGTGGATTTTGTTTGAATGGCTAATTTTTTTGAGAGCAGGCTGCCAGGTATTTCTCCCTAGTTTGTCTTTATCTGGAAATTCAGCTGAAACCTATCTATCTCCCATGGACTGCCCAGCTGGTATCTGAAATACTGATGATACAGCTTTCACCATCACAGCAACACATGAGCCTCCACAGTACAGGAAACTAACAGACAAGTGGGAACAAGAAAGAGTAGATCTCTATAAACCATAAAATCATTTAGAGAGATCACCAGATGATCAGATCACCAAATTTACAATCAATACTACAGTCAATGGGCAACAATTTATTGGCTATCCATTGCTAAAAAGCTTCAGGTGAATTAAATCTAACAGAGTTTCACTGAGCAAAGAATGATCTGCAAACTGGGCAGCCCTCAGCACTTCTGCCCTCAGAGATCCACAGCTCCCTGTCACAACATGCATGGACAGGCAGCATTTATGGACAGAAAACAAAAGTGAGATATGGAAACACCTTGACTGATTACAGCTTAGTGGGTGTTTTCCTTATTTAAACATGGTTTTAGTCATTTGGCCACCAGTGATTGATTGAAACCCAGCCAACTGTGATTGGCTGAGACTCAGCTATTTTTTAGAGAAGTGTACTTACACTTTGTTAGGCTTTTGGCTAGTCTAGGTTCTACATTAGGTTGTAGTTCATTCCATAAAGACTCAAAATACAGAGACATCCTCAGACCAAATTTACTTTAACCACACAAACAGATAACAAAAACAAAAGATGAATTAGTGGAGAAGAAATTTTTAATTAGAAAACAGAGAATCTTTTAAATAAGAACATTCTGGCCTAGAACCCTTCCCATCTCTACCAACCCAGTGGTTAGGTTCATGCATCTATAATGTTTTGAGGGGATATATATATATATATATATATATATATATATATATATATATGGGCTGGGATTTAGCTCAGTTGGTAGAGCGCTGTGCTGCAATCTCTGAGGTCCTGAGTTCAATTCCCAGCACAGTAAAAAATGGGAGAAGGGCCTGGCAATCCACTCCCAAGGCAATCCCGAAACAATCAGCCATTGAAAACCCTATGAGGGTCGCTATGAGTTGGATACCAACTTGACAGCACCTAACAACAACAACATATATGTATGTATGTATGTATATATATATATATATATATATATATATATGTGTGTGTGTGTGTGTGTGTGTGTGTATATATATATATATATATATATATATATATGTTTTGGCCATACTTGGTGGCTGAACCAAGGGCCTCACATATATGTTGCAAATGCTCTATCACTGAGTTGCACATCCAACCCATTTTTTAGTTTTTATTTGGGACAAGGTCTCACTAAATTGTGCAGGCTGCCTCTGGCCTTGAACCTGCGATCCTCCTGCCTCTAAGTTGATGAGATCACAAGGAGATGCCACTGCACCCAGCTTTCAAGGGGATTTTTAACAATTTCACCTCCTAAGTGGTTTTAAGAATAATCTTTCCTATAAATTTTAATTAGTGAATTAATTAACTAATAATTAATTATAGTAGTAAGAGGTTGAACCCAGGGCCTCATACATGCTTTGCAGGTGCTCTACCACTGGGCTGCACCTGCAGCCCATTTTTCACTCTTTTATTTTGAGACAGAGTTTTGCTAAATTGTGCAGGCTGCTTCTGGCCTCAAACCTGCGATCTTCCTGCCTCCACCTCTGGGATCCCAGCCCTTTCCTGTAAACTCTAAACCAAAGTGTAGACAATGTGTTAGTTTACTAACTTCACTTTTGTCACATACTGGCAACCTGTCTAGCATCTAGAAAGATTAGATTTTATAAGTTGGGAGATATATATATATATATATATATATACTGGGATTTACCTCAGTTGGTAGAGTGCTGTGCTGCAGTCTCTGAGGCCCCGAGTTCAATTCCCAGCACTGCAAAAATGGGAGAAGGGCCTGGCAATCCACTCCCAAGGCAATCCCGAAGCACTCAGCCATTGAAAACCCTATGAGGGTCGATATGAGTCGGATACTGACTCGAGGGCACCTAACAACAACAACAATATATATATGATATACATAGCAAAATAAAACAAAATGCACAGCTCTAAGGGACAGTGGTCAATCTTACTTCACCAAAAATACATTGGTATAAAGCCCTTTGCATATTTTCCTTCTTCCTCCCTGAATCAGCACACATACAGTAATATGTTAATAGCATAGATTTGATCATGAACACTCTTAGAAACACTATGGTTATGTGTATTCTGTTGCCTTATGTCTCATTTTAAGTTGAGCACTAAAGGAATGCAATATTTTAATTATAACTCTGCCAATACTTCTAACTAAAGGCTTGTTGCCATTTTTGTCTTCAGTGAAATTTTGTCCCCCAGGAAAGCAAGATTCTAGTTTTCTCATTTTTCTAACAGATTGAGTTGGTGTACTTGGTGCTTGGTTACCAAAATACTCATGTAGCATTGGGATTTTGAGTTGGTGAACATTCACTATGTGTTGAAAATCATGACATGTATTGGATGGTCTCAGTTTCCTGAGATGGAATATTGCATGTACACATGCAGGACCTCAAAGGACAGGTCCAACCGCACTGCTTGTGGCCGTGAATGACTTTGTTCTTTACTGCTTATGTTTTTGTTTCCTGTCATGCACACATTAACTTAAAAAATAAAAGTTATTTTAAAAACCTGTTTTTTAAAACAGTAAGATTCTATTGCCACTTCAGATTCACCTCTGAAAACCAAGAAAGGCTTTTGCCTAGGGTAGCAAACCTATGCCAAACATCATTTCTAGTGATGAGGTTTATCCAACTCTGTCAGCACTGGGCATCATAGTGAGACCTCCAAAACACTTAAAGTATAACTTCTTTTTTAAATTCCCAGAATTGTGTGGTTGAACCTAGCACCCTGCACTTACATCCTTTGTTTTTCCACTGAACTGCACCCTCTGCCCATTTTTTAATTTTTCATTTTGAGATAGGGTCTCACTAAGTTATACAGGCTGCCTCTGCTCTCAAACTTGCCATCCTCCTGCCTCCACCTCCGGAGTCACTGCAATTATGGATGTGAGCCATTGTACCCAACCGAAGGATAACTTTTTTTTACATGGAGACTCTCATACAAATATAAAATGAATAGGTATCAAAAATTAGATTAACTAGTAATTAAATAAAGGTTACTCGGGAAAGATATTGCCAATAAAAGAACTAAAAATTTGTATGGATTAAAGACATGGTGGAATTATTTTACAAATAGACGCAAAATTGTTATTTTCCATAAGGCAGGGGGAAGATCAATCCTCCATCAGTTAGAAGATATTTATAACAAACAAGAAATATTTAAAAGATAAAATCACCCACATTCCTATCAGTTTCTCTGATATATAGGATTATAAAATACGCTATCCAGAGACAAAGTTGCATATATTTATGAAGTCCAGCAATCTCCACAGGCTGTAGTATTCCATTGAAAAGAAGTAATCATTTTTGCTTATTTCAGAGTCTTGAATCCTCACAAGATCATGTACAAACACAAGGTTTGGGGGAAGAAATCTAGTATATTTTTCTGTTTCTACTACCACTGGAAGAACTTAACCTTTGGTAGCAAATGAAATCTTTGCATTATATGAAATCACTGTGTTTTCCATCAGTGCTTTCTGTTCATTTGGCCCTTTAGGTAACTTAATTATCTCATCTTATAAGCATTTTCCATGTTAACTTTTTGAGGCTAAGCTTTTACAAACTATGCCATTCTTCTAGTTGCTACTTTAAAAAAAAAGGGGGAAAAAAAAAGTCCTGTGTTGATTTTGTCTGTTTATACTCAGTAGAACTGTGATCTCCAGTGCCTAAATTGCTCATGTTGAATGTAAACACATTCCTTTAGATATTGGCTTTGTCAGTTTTTTTTTTTTTTTTTTTGGTTGTTGTTGTTCAAAGTCAATATATTTTTCAGTCACTTTCTAAAAGACTGAGAAAAATTCTGTTTCATTTCTCTATGAACGATTTTTCTGTCCGTTCAGCACCAGAAGAACATTCTCCTCCCTCCCTCCACCTTTCCCCATGTCCATCCAATATATCCTGAGGTGAAACGTTACTGCTCACCTGATTCATCTCATTCCTGAGACTCAATCTCACTATGTAGTCCAGGATGGCCTCGACCTTGCGATCCTTCTGCCTCAGCCTCCGGAGTACTAGAACTACAGGATCGTGCCACCACACCCCCAGCTCCAACACCTATTCTTTGATCCTTGTTATATCTGAAATTGCTCTTCTAACCTAGTTTTTTTGGTAAATGTTTTCTGTCATTACATTGTTTCTTCTCTCCTCTCACCCCCTCTCATCATTTCTCCTTGCCCTAAGCAAATGGATAGGTACTAGGGGGCTGAACTAGGGGCTTTGAGTGTATTTTACAAGTGCTCTTCCACTGAACTGTACTCCTAGTTCTTTTCTTACTTTTTATCAGTGAGATAGGGTCTCACTAAGTCACTCGAGATCCTCCCACCTCAGCCTCTGGTGTTGCTGGGATTACAGGTATGCACTACTATCCCCTGCTAGAAATAGTAATATTTACAACACTTTTATCTACTATGTTTTTACTACCCTATTTCTTCATTAGTCTTGGGGTCAAGTATCAAGAAAGAGGAGAGAGGGAGAGAGAGAAGGGAAAAAAAAAACTAAGAGGAGACAGAAAAGACAGAATTCCACTACTGCTTTGGACCAGCAGGTAGAACTCATTCCCACCTTCTTACATTAAAGTACTTTGGTCTTGCTCTATGAATTCTATAAAACATCTGTAACATAATCACAAGGCCCTAAAAATATAATAACATGCCTGTCGTCAATAAGTCTCACCCTTCACATTGCTTTTCATCCAAATGAGCAGGACTCTCCTTTTGAGACACTTGGCCAAGCACGAGGGTGCAGACTGGGGTTCTAGATGTGAGGTCCTTGAACAGTTAACAGGTTGTAGAGCATGAGGTTGAAAGGCAAGAGGCTTTGTTAGTGGGTATCTACTGTAGACCAGTACCACCCCAGGCACTGGAGAAGAGGAAGATATAGATAATAGAGGCCCTGCTCTCAAGGAGTTTATAATAAATAGCAATATTAAGTGTCAACACACACACAACATGGGTATTCATGAATAAGGGCTCTTTATTTTATTTTATTTTACTTTTTTGCAGTACTGGGGGTTGAACTCAGGGCCTCACACTTTTATGCTTTGCAAATGCTGGACCACTGAGCTGCACCCTCAGTCCACTTTTTGTTTACTGTTTTGAGACAGGGGCTTGCCAAATTATGCAAACTGCCTCTGGTCCCAAATTTGCGATCCTCCTGCCTCTGCCATCCGAGCCCCTGCACCCAGCTACTAAGGGCTCTTTATTCAGAGAAGATGATCACTATGGACAAAAATGGATTGGATGTCTTCATGGAAGAGACTAAGGTGGACCCTGAAGAAACAGAAAGATCTGGCCAGATGGAGGAGATGCCCATCATCACCAAGGACACACTGTCACCAAACATAGAGGATAAAAGGTTCAGGGTGTTTGGGAAATATTGAAGAAGATAAAAACTAAAAAGTTTTCAAAAGCCTTGAATGCCAAGATGAGGTGAATGTCACTGTTAATCTTGTGAAGATGAGTGAAGAACAGCAGGACAGCTTTGCACACGTTGCTCCCTATGCCTGCGATGCTCTTGTCCCCCACATCCCTCACTCGCTTCACACCACCAACCTTCTCTTCATATGGCTGGATTCTTCTCACACTTGGTTTAAATGTCCTCAGAACAGAACCCTACCCATGTGGTCTGCACCTGCCCCCTTAACTTTCTCTTACAGCACCTATGATTTATTTCTATGGAATTCATTGACCCCCCCCCCATGTGTAGCAGTGTGTTTATTTATAGGCCCAGCCCTTCTACCAGCACCAAGTGTCACATAATCAAAGAACATCTTTGCAAACCAGGCACCATACTGCAGGATTGTAATCCCAGCAACTTGGAAGGGAGAGGCAGGAGGATCACATGTTTGAGGCCAGAGGCAACTTAGTGATGCCTTATCTCAAGATAAAAAAAAAATTTAAAAAGGTCTGGGGGTGCAGTTCAATGATAGAATGCTTTCCAAGCTTGTGTAAGGCCCCTAAGTACTGCAGAGAGAGATGAGAGAGAGAGAGAGAGAGAGAGAACATGTTAGCCTTGATATGGACTAAGAGGAGGAAAGGGTCAGACACAGGCTCCCATAAAACACTGACATTTTTAAGCAGGCAAAAAAAAGAAAGAGAGAGAGACAGAGAGAGAGAGAGGGAGAGAGAGAGAGAGAGAACCCTAGGAAAGAGAAAATCAGTATAGGACAATGCCCCATATCCCAAGGGAGAGGAAAGGAAATTTCAAACAGGGGAAGGTGAACAGTGTCAGAACCTAAGCAATGCGGAGTGGGGTGGGAACTGAGCCTTTTTCCACTTAGAGATCACCACTGATCTTTGAAAGAAAGTTTCAGTGGGGTTGGTAAGAATGGAAAACAAACTCTTAGGGCTCAGGAGTGTGCTTTGGAGAAGCCTGAGGCCAGGGGAAACAAGAAGAGAAATGGCCTGTGTTTAAGGGTCGATAGGGGAGTGGGAGTCTGTAGTAGGTCTGCCATGCACAGCACTTGTGCTAGAAACTGTTCTTATTGTGACTAATTGTCCCGCAAGACTCTGCCAGAAAGGAGCACTCTGTCTGCGTGGTGCTCAGCCTCCTCCGCAGACCTCACCTTTCTCCACAGTGCAGTGGGATGACTTAGTATCCCCTCTGGTGTGTCTGGGGTCCAGGCATATGTGTGCCCGTATGTCTGTGGAGATTGCGTCTGCATGACTGTCCCGCCACAACGGGAGAGAGGGAGCCGCATTTCAGCTCTGGATGCGTACTGCTGGCACTGGTTTCCCACCGCCACAACAGGAGGGAGGGAGCGATTCCATGCTGACTCACCAGAAAACTTGCAGTTTGTGTCCCGAGGGCAGGGTGACAGTGTGATGTCAAGGTTGCATGCTGTGTTGGGTCCGGCTCCCCTGGGTGTGTGGGCAAAGTCCCCTCCGAGTCTCCAGAATTCTATCCTGCCATCTTGTCCTGTGCTGTAGTCGCGCTCGGAACTTCACCGCTGGCGGTGAACTGCTCCACCAGTTTCCGCCGAAAAGGAGCTCCCGGCTGCACGCGACTTAGCCGCCTCCACAAGCCCCCGACCTCTCCGCAGCACAGTGGGGTGATTTGGGCTCACCTCTGATGTGTCTGGGATCCAGGCATATGTGTGCCCAATTTTCTGCGGAGTTCGCAACCGTAGGCCTGACCCGCCACAACAGAAGGGAGGGGAGCCGCGTCTTAGCTCTAGACGCGGATCGCTGGCACCAGCTTCCCCGTTAGCTCCGCGGCCGCTATGGAGGGTGTCTGTGGGCCCCCTCACGGTGACTCACCTAGGATCTGCAGTCTGTGTCCCACAGGCGTGGTGAGAGTGTGCTGCCAAGGTTGCACTCCGTGTTGGGTCCGGGCCATGGGTGCATATGCGCGAAATCCCCTCCAAGTCTCTGGGATTCTATCCTCTGTCTGTGTGATGGCAAAATGGCGGCATCCTGCTGCTGGCCACTGTGTAGCTCCTCTGAAGCCTAATCCTTGATTTCAGTGCACACCTAGTTTCATTCTCTATCTCTCAAACTAAATTATCTCTGTTTCTATTTATTCAATTGGCTTTTTTAAACCCCTAATC
>VMDO01028138.1:0-24330 GCA_007922755.1 Pedetes capensis
AGTGTCTTGCTGCCTTTTCCGGAGCATGTGAGTTCTTCACCTTTTCCTAAGATATTGCATTCTGATTGCAAAATAGCGAGGCTGCACTTTAATTTCTTTTTCTTGTGCTGGGTCATAGCCCTTCGGTCCTGTTCCAGTCATATCTGGCAGAGGTGGTAACAGCAGAGTTTAATCTTGTGCTGTGTGTGTGTTCGTGTGTATTCGTGTGTGTTCACCATCTCCCTTTGGAGCTGGAGAGAGAGGTCGTTCTTACAGAGGCCATCTCAATTCTGGACTGGGGAGCGGGCGTGTTCACATCTACCGCCTGCAGAGGGCGCTCTACTGATAGCTAATTTCTACCAGTTTAGGGGGAGAGGTGAGAGGTGGGACTCATTCCCTTTGAAGGCTCAATCAACTGAGGTCCAAAAAACAGAACTCTTTTGTGAGTTCCCTGTTCCAAAATTACTCTAGTTTGTTTATATTTTCAAGATTATATTTGAAATCATGCCTGCTCCCCTACCCAGCTGACTACCCAATAGGCACAGTAGGTACCACAGCTAGTGCCTGTAATAATTTCCAGTGCCTGCCGCGTACATGAATTTAGGCCAGATATTAATGTATTAATCTTGATGCCAATGCATTTGTAAAATGTCTCATTTATGTTATGAAGGAAGGGCCACAAAGGCAAAATACCTATGGGCTAGGAAATTGATAATGTGGGTACAATTGTCTTCTGACTCTTGTCTTCTAGGGGGCCCTGATACCTCCTAGAATCTGGCTGCATGTGTGCTCTAAAACTTACAGGAGAAGACCACTGAGAGGGACTTTTTCCTTCTTTTCTCCTTAGCCTGCACTGGGTTTGGTTCCCAGCACCACAAAAACAAAACAAAACAAAATCAGCAAAGAAGACAATTCCTTAATAGAAATCTGGAGTGAGTCTTTTGGGCAGGGAACATTTCTCTTGAATAATAGTCAACATGTATTGAACCCTTACTGTATACTGGTCTCTATTCTAAATGTTGTTGTTGTTGTTAGGTGCCATCGAGTCGGTATCCGACTCATGGTGACCCTCTGTACAACAGGGGAAACACTATTGTCAGTGCTTCTCTGCTGTTCATAGAGTTTTCAATGGCAGATTGATTTTTGGGAGGGGGTTGCCAGGTCCTTCTCCCAAGCCTACAGCTTCTGGTGTTCCCAGGCGGTCTCCCATCCAGGTACTAATCAGGCCCGACCCTGCTTAGCTTCCGAGATCTGACTGGATCGGATGCCACAGGGCTATGGCTGCAGGCCTATTCTAAATACTCTACATATATTTACTCATCTGGTTGTCCCAATGACTCCATTAGGTGGGCACTACTTTGTTGTTGTTGTTAGGTGCCGTGAGTCGGTATCCGACTCATAGCGATCCTCATAGGATTTTCAGTGGCAGACTGTTTCTGGATTGCCTTGGGAGTGGATTGCCAGGTCCTTCTCCCATTTTTGCGGTGCTGGGAATCAAACTTGGGACCTCAGAGACTGCAGCGCAGCGCTCTACCAACTGAGCTAAACTAGCCATCAAAAACCCTGTGAATAGCAGAGACGCACTATCGGACATAGTGCCTGGCATGGCACAGTGTCAGGTAGTGTTTTGTTCTGTTGTACACGGGGTCGTTATGAGTCAGGCCCAACAGGACAGCACCTAATGATTACTTATTAAGTGAACCATTTTCCTTCTTTGGTGCTGTTCATGTGGGTTGGTTTTATTATATCTGCTTAGATATCTTTTGCAGGCAGCATTATTTTCTCCCCTGATGACTCTCTGCAGCCTCTCTTTCTTTCTTTTTTTTTTTTTAAAGAAAAAAGTAGGAACTTTAATATGCAATGAAAATCATATGCCATCGTGGGTTATATTCTCATTGATTTATTTTCCATGTGTCGTATTGTTGCATATTGTACTTTGAGATTTCCCTTTCCCTCTTTACCCCTCTGTAATATTTCCTCTCCCCTTCCTTTCTTCCCAACCTCCATTCCCATCCACTGATCCTCTCCTTATTCTTTCTGCCTATATTTCCCCTTCTTAGGTATGATTTTTCATTTATAAATATCTAAATATATGTAATCATTTTTCTTTAAGTTAGATTTAGCTCCCACATATAAGTGAAAATATATGGTATTTCTCTTTTTGAGTCTGAGTTAATTCACTTAAAACGATCATTTCCAGTCCCATCCATTTTGTCTGCAGCCCTCTTTCTGTTATCTGATTGGCTGCTCTTTGATGCACTGAGTGTACCAAGGCCCCAGTGTATAATCGCTACCACTTCACCTGCAGGAGTCCCAGAGTGGGAGGAAGGCACAGCCAAACCCACTGTGTGCGTGGTGCAGCGAGGCAGGCATGGAGGTGCGCACGCTCTCTGAAGGGCGGCCAGCTGGCTCCTCAGATCCAGCTGGTCATTCTGTCACATGGGGATATCAGCTCAAGCAGCTATCTCTTCGATTTTGTTTTGTTTTGTTTAGAAGGCTGGACATCTAGATTTCTATGTGAATTTTCTCCTTTAAAAAAGTTGGTCTTAATTTATAAAACACTCGGTTAGCTAAGCAAAACACTTCAAGTTTAGAGCCTCTGGTCTACAAGTAGTTAGAAGCAGCTGAGTCCAATGGCCCTGGGGTGGGGGAGAATCGAATTAATTTCTGGGGGGTTTTGCAGGTGACTAGCCTTAACTATGGGCTGGGATTTAGCTCAGTTGGTAGAGCACTTTGCTGCAGTCTCTAAGGTCCCGAGTTCAATTCCCAGCACCGCAAAAATGGGAGAAGGACCTGGCAATCCACTCCCAAGGCAATCCCAAAACAGTCAGCCATTGAAAACCCTCTGAGGGTCGCTATGAGTCAGATACCGACTCGACGGCACCTAACAACAACAACAACAGCCTTAACTATATGGATTGACTCAGTGGCTGCAACAATGGGCTTAAACATAAAAATGATCGTGTGCCTGACACAGTATCGGGGAGTGTTTCATTCTGTTGTACATAGGGTCACTATGAGTTGGATCCAACCCGATGGCACCTAAAACAACACCAAATTTATGGAGCAAACAACACGAGGGAGGGGCTGTCTCAAACTATGGCACCTTTTGTTCATTGGTCTCTTCCATTTGGCTAGCCTGAGACTGAATCCCATTTCCTCCCAATGTTGTAGACGCTCCTCTCTTGCCGGTAATGTTGTCCATGCATAACTAGAGCTTCGTGCTCACCATCCTTTGCTTGGAAAGCTCCACCTAATGTCTCACCCAGTAGATTAAGTCATATCGATTGGCTACTTCATGACAGGTATGTTTGGAGCCCAGCCTTTCTCCTTGTTCCTTGGCCCTGATCCGCCTCCTGCCTTCCGATTGAACTCAGCCTCTTTGGCCTCAGGAATCCAACCCTGCAACAGGTCCTAGATAAGCCCTATGGGAAAAGCCAGAGGCGCAAGCCCAGGAGTGGCTGCACTTATGTAATCCCAAATAAGTGTCAGCATCTGTTGCCAAACGCTGCAAGAGCAGCTGGTTCCAGCTGATCACTGTAGCAGCTTTCCCAGCACGTACGGGCGGCTCGGAGGCTGAGCGTGCGAGGGCCACCCGGTAAATGTGCGTTAGGGGTGAGCTGGCAGGTGAAGGAGGCAGCCTGGCAGAGTGACTGTCAGACGCTTAGGTGAGCCTGTGGCTTGGGAGGCAGAACCTATTTGGCATCTCCCTACCACGTTCATGTTTGGATGAAGTCCAGGGAGAACCCTGGTGGGCAGAAGAGCGGTGGCTCCAGCTGCTTGCCTCTGGGGCTCAGCCGATTGCTTTCTCCCCCTCCCAGGCCCACAGTCTGTTTGCTGTTCTGGTGAAGCTAAACAGCGCTTGAACCGAGGACTTCACTGCAAAGCAATCATCGTTCTGAAATGGGGCCTGGCTCCCCGTCAGTGACCTGTGCGGAGGGAACACGCTGGATCTGCACCTGGATTTTGGGGTCACAGTGCTGCCGTCCCAGGTCCTCGGAGGAGCTCGGGAGGAGGGCCGCCATGTCTGCTTGCAGGCTGTGGACTGGCCTGCTGCTTTGGCTGGCTTTCCTCTGCTCCGGATGTTCCTCCTGTGGCCTTTCGACTCACGTAGAAATAGGTCAGTACTTGTGGGGTTATTCGAAGGACCAGAAATCTGTCAAGGGTTTTGGGAAATGATTGGAAACCTATCCCATGTATTGATTACAGTTGTTCCCTCCCGTGCTGAGCAGCCAGAGATGAGGACTGGCAGGTGGGCGAGACAGGCGAGGCCCCAATGGTCATGGGGTTGCCACGTGGCCCCCTGGGTGGGGAAATCGTGAGGAACTTAAGAAAGGCAAGGTTGCAACAGACCAGAAGCACTCAGGAGGGAGAGGAGAAAGCAGGGCGGAATATGGTAGGGAGGAGGAATCCATTTTTGTTGTTTTATACTTCCGGGGACAGACATTTCTGAGTCTTATCTCGTGGTCATAGGAGTTGGTCCCCTGAGCTTTAAAGGTGCTTGGCTTCAGGGAGGTCAAGGAAGCAAGGGAACTGGAATGATCACTGGCATTACAGGTGCCTAGGATGATGGCAGGAGTCAGGTAGGGCAGGGGTAGGAGAACCAGTGACTCTGACTTCCGGGAGGAGAAAGGCAGAGTTATCTAGACATGGGTCGGTGGAAACACAGAGAGTTTTAAGATTCATTTTCTCCACCTTTATTGAGGTGTGATTGACAAATAGAAGTTGTATAGATTTAAGGTACACGGTGTGATGTTTTGATATACATATATGTTGTGAAATGTTCCACAATCAAGCTAATTAAAATATCCATGACCTCACGTAGTTATATTCTTAGCACAGGTGGTGTGAATAGTTAAGGTCTGTCTTAGCAAAAGGACTTGGTTCCCGTATGAACTGCACTTGTAATTTTTCTAACACATGGAAAAGCCGTAATATAAATGTAATTGCATTCTACAGCAAATCTCTGATTAATTTCAGACATGCCCGATGTTCTGTGTTTCCTTGGATTTCAACAAAAATTGTAACAGTATTTTATAGTTTTACCTCCCCTGGATGTTAGAAAGAATCACCAGATAAAAAATAAAAATAGGAAAATTTATCAATGAGAAATAGACCTAGGTATTGAGCTATGGTAGGCAGGGACCTATGATCACACAATGTTACAATTCAAGGGAATACTTGAGGTCACAGGGTCTAGTTCTTTTATTTTATAGATGAGAAAACTAATCTACAGATCTCACAGCCAAGTCGGTGGTGGCCTGGCCTATAATTCTGTGTCCCAGCAGCGAGTCCAGTGTTCTTCCCATTAAACATTTATTGCTGGAAGGGAGTCAGGAAATAATGGAAAGGAGATTCAGATCTTGGCTCTAAGACAGCTCAGCTGTAAACTACGTGTGTAGTTCTGATTAAGTCCTGGTGCCGCTCAGGTTTTCCTCTCTAAAAAGGAAGGAGTTGAACGTCTTAATGAATTCTAAAGGGTCTTCTAAGTTCTGTGAGGGCTGGGATTTAGCTCAGTTGGTAGAGCGCTGCTCTGCAGTCTCTGAGGTCCCAAGTTCAATTCCCAGCACCACAAAATGGGAGAAGGATGTGGAAACCCACTCCCAAGGCAATCCCAAAACAATCTGCCATTGAAAACCCTATGAGGGTCGCTATGAGTCAGACACAACTTGATGGCACCTAACAACAATAACAGGTTCTGTGAAGTTGAAATTGCTAAGACTATGGAAGCCAAAGCTGGGATTTAGATCAGTTGGTAGAGCACCGCTCTTGCAGTCTCTGAGGTCCCAAGCTCGATTCTCAGGACCATAAAAACTAGGGAAGGACATGGCAATCCACTCCCCAGGCAATCCCGAAAGCAATCAGCCATTGAAAACCCTATAAGGGTCGCTATAAGTCGGGCACGAGTCTACGGCACCTAACAACAACAGCAATGGGAGCCAAAGAACAAATATAGAGGAAAATATTCAAGGATTATTTATTTGCTTGTGTATTTTTTCCCCAGTTCTGGGGGCAGGGGTAGAACCCAGGGCCTGGCTCATGCTAGGCAAGCACTCCACCACAGAGCCACATCCCCAGCCCCTTATTTATTTTTTCTTTTGAGACGAGGACTCACTAAGATGCACCGGCTGCCTCTGGCCTCAAATTCACCATCCTCCTGCTTTGGCCTCCCTGAGTTGCCTGGATTACAGGCTAGTGCCACAGTACTCTTAGCTAATATACTCAATTTTTTAACTCTTAGAGTTAAAAAATCTATAAGACAGGTGTCTTTCTGCTGTACGTACCAAAGATCCTAATGAGTATTTAAAGACATCTATGTGTGCATGTGTCTGCAGCCATACCACTGTGGTGTCTGATCCCATCAGATCTCGGAAGCTAAGCAGGGTCGGGCCTGGCTAGTCCTTGGATGGGAGACTGCCTGGGAACACCAGGTATTGTAGGCTTGGGAGAAGAACCTGGCAACCCACTCCCAAAAAACAGCCATTGAAAACCCTATGAATAGCAGAGAACCACTGACAATAGTGTTTTATCTGTTGTACATAGGGTCACTATGAGTCAGACACCCACTTGATGGCACCTAACAACAACTACATGTCTCCATGTATATGTGAACATAATAAAGGCAACTCCTGAAATAGATTCTGCACAGATTCTAAGAATTTCCGTATAAAAAGAGATTAAAACTCCATCTTTTATTTACTAATAACTTAGATGACGTTACAAATATCTCAATTCACTTTTTCATTTATGTAGGGTCTGAATGGAAAGTTGACTTTATGTGAACTAGTTAACTTGAATTTCCTCATTCAGTGACCTGGGTCTATAAATCCCTGGAAGCTTGCAGATGATTTGTGTGGGGCATGACTTGTCTCTTGTGGTATTAATAATTACAATAGAGGAGTAGCTCTACTTTTTTTGTTGTTGTTGTGTGAATTTTAAAAATCTATACGATACAGGATAGACATAAGGTGTCACTTCGGAATATCTGTTCACAGGAATGTTAGTCTTGTTGATTCTAAGATCCAGGGTGTGTGTGTCTAGCAGGAGGCCTTCCGAGATGACTTTGTCCTTCCAAAGTATTCCAGTGATAAAAAAACAAACAACAACAACAACAAAAAAAAACATTTGGGGACCTTTGATTAGTGCATAGTGTGGGCTTTACATTGTATTTCCTCAGTTTACCTATCTCAATTCTGAGGCAAAATATGGTAATGACAATTTCAGTTTTTTGAATTCCTTCCATGTGCCAGTCACTGTGCTTATCACTTAGTATTTATTCCCTGTGGTTCTCTCAACAGAGGTGAATTGTGTGTGTGTGTGTGTGTGTGTGTGTGTGTGTGTGTGTGTGTGTGTGTGGTACTGGGGGTTGAACCCAGGGCCTCGGACCTGTGTGCTCTGCAAGTGCTGGACCACTGAGCTGTACCCTCAACCCCTTTTTATTTTTTCCACTTTTTATGAGATAGGGTCTCACTAAGTTACGCAGAGACTGCCTCTGGTCTCGAACTTGCAATCCTCCTGCTTCGCCTCCCGAGCCACTGGGATTACAGGTGTGTGCCACTGTGCCTGGCTCACTAAAGCCATATTTTTGCCTTAATTTTACATAGGAGGGAACTGAGGCCTCCAGAAGTTACCTCACCTAGGGTCACACGGCTAGTTAAGCAGAAACTTTAACTCACCCTACAAATTTGATTTGTAGTCCAATAACATAAGTATTATGCAAATCCAGTTGTCCCTGAGGAAAATTCCTAGTGTGAATTTAACTTTCATTTCCTGCTTCCTTGACAGTTTACAACCTCAAAATGATCTTTTCCTTGAAAAATGATCTCTAGTGAGTATTGTGTTGTTGCTGGGTGCCCTGGAGTCAGGTCCGACTCAGAGCGACCCTCGTAGGGTTTTCAATGGCTGATTATTTCGAGATTGTTTTAGGGGTGGATTACCACATCCTTCCCCCATTTTTGGGGTGCTAGGGATTGAACCGCCTGCAGCCGTAGCCCTGTGGCATCTGATCCCGTCAGATCTCGGAAGCTAAGCAGGGTCGGGCCTGGTTAGTCCTTGGATGGGAGACCATCTGGGAACACTAGGTGCTGTAGGCTTGGGAGACAGACCCAGCAATCCACTCCCAAAAATCAATCCGCCATTGAAAACCCTATGAAGAGCAGAGAAGCACTGACAATAGTGTTTCACTTGTTGTATGTAGGGTCGCTATGAGTCAGATACCGACTCCATAGCACCTAACAACAACAGGGATCAAACGTGGGTCCTCAGAAAGTGTGGAGCAGCCCTCTACCAACTGAGCTAAACCCCAGCCTGTCTAGTAAGTATAGTTGATCTTAATTGATATATTTATTCATTTCTTAAGGACATAGAGCACTGGAGTTTCTTCATCTTCATGATGGACACGTGAACTACAAAGAGGTACGGAATTTGGCTTTTATTTCTTATACATTAACTTTCCTCAGTAGGTATCAAACAAAGGTTCTAACAGATATTTAATTTTAAGAGTCATTTTTATGCCTTTATAAAACTCATGTCATGGTTCAAGTGCTGCTTGAACATTATACATATGTAAATTTATATTCCATATAAATATATAATATATAAATATATAATTTCAAATAGTTTAAAATTTAAATATTTTGGAACTCAAATATTTTAATAATAGGACTCATACTTTGAAAAATATTTGAAAGAACTTTTTAGTAATACATCTCTTCTGTTTTTATAAAGAAGTCATACTTGGGAGAATAATTTTATTTTCTACTTTTCTTGTGTGGTCGTTGGAAGTTGAACCCAGGGCCTCGCACATACTTTGCAAGTGCTGTACCATGGGGCTGCACCCCTAGCCAATTTCTTTTTATTTTTTATTTTGAGTCAGGGTCTCACTAAGTTACTGAGGCAGCCTCTGGCCTCAAAGTTGCAATATTCCTGCCTCTGCCTCCCAAGTCGCTGAGATTACAAGTGTGCACTCTAGACCCAGCCTATTTTCTATATTTTTGTCATTGTGTTTCTTATGCAGCTTGGATCAACAGGAGGAATAGAAAATCTTTTTTTTTTTTGTGGTGGTGCTGGGGATTGAGCCCAGGGCTGTGTACATACCAGGCAACGCTTTTGCTACAGGAGCCAGTGGTCTTCATTAAGACGTGTGCGTTTAGACACTCCTTATGATTTCCCCTCCCACCATATTCTTGGTGGGACTCTGATGGGTCTCAAACTAGTGTAGCCCATTCTGACCCTATGTGTTATTTCTATGTTGTTGCTGTTAGGTGCTGTCAAGTCAGGTACAACTCGTAGTGACCCTCATAGTGTTTTCAATGGGTGATTCTTTTTGGTATTGCTTTGGGGGAGTGGGCTGCCATGTCCTTCTCCCATTTTTGCAGTGCTGGGGATTGCACCCAGGGCCTCAGAGACTGCAGAGTGGCGCCCTACTGACTGAGCTAAACCCCAGCCCTTCTAGTTCTATAGCTAAATAAAATTCTGTAACAAAGATGCTTCTTAAATACTTATATTTCACAAGAGTGGTTGACATTCCCTAGTGACGTCAGAATTGGATACAATTGTTACCAGTAGGTCTTGATAATCCAGTGTGGGAAGCAGGAGTAGGTAATTGAAATTTATTGTATCCTTAAATCACTTTTAATCATTAGTTTCGACTTTGAGACTTGCCAGTTTAACCAGCATATAGGAGAGGGGAAAAGAAAAACAGCATTGCATTTGGTTCACATCATCATTGACCTTGATAGAAAGTAGGTAGGAATGAGGAGAAGCAGGGATCTCATCCTACTTCATGATGTGGACAGTCGATCCTGAGTGTGTGCAGAGTGATTTTGTAGAAGTATGCAAGCTTGTATTGATTTAAAACATGTTAGATGGACATGGGGGGCTGGGGTTTAGCTCAGGTGGTAGAGCACCGCTCTGCTGTCTCTGAGGTCCTGAGTTCAATTCCCAGCACCACAAAAACGAGAGAAGGACATGGCAACCCACTCCCAAGGCAATCCTGAAACAGTCAGCCATTGAAAACCCTATGAAGGTTGCTATGAGTCGGACATGACTTGACGGCATCTAACAACAACAACAACAACAACAACAACAACAACAAAGATGGACATGGGCAGTCCCTCACAGCATGGGGTCTAATCTAACCACTGAGTGTCATCATTGGAAATGGCTAATAGCCTGGCTAATCACACTTCCCCTTGTCCCTAAGACCACACGCAGAGGTCACTTCCCCTTTATATGGTTATCACCAAGTCCCTTTGCAAAGATTGATCCACTATTTATCTCCAAATATGGGAATCTTTGCTGTATTTTTCCCCCTATGAATACCTGCTTTGTTGGTGACCTTTCAACTAACACATTGATACAGTTTGGTGACATGGTACAGAGGGAGGTGGCTTGAAGGCTGCTCACCGGCTGCATAGACTGATTCCTCATAAGTAATGTCTGGGAAAAATGCTAGCACATTTGGGGTCTGAGTTTTGTTGATTTGGGGGTTACCTTTTGTTAATCAATTCAGAGGTTACTGCACTTCAAAGACCTTAGCTCAAACTAACCAAATCAATGAGAGACTAAGTCATAAAGCTGAGGAAATCAGTTTATTGTGAGGACTGGAGAACCATGCTGCCCTCACATCAGTGGTCACTGCCTTGATATTTATTCCCTTCCTGGAAAGATAATAGAACAGGGTGTGTTGAGCGTGAAATGAGAATAATTTACAGTTATTTCATCAGATGTCATTCTCTGTCTGCCCTATCCTCCTATAGAAAAAGTTTTATCTTATTATAAAACTGATAGAAGTTCATTGTAAAACCAAAATAAAAACTCAGTAACCAGTATTAACATTTTTCTTTATATCATTCCAGTGTATTCTCTGCATTTATTAACTTTTTTTTTTTGGAAAAAACTATGGATTATGTCCTATACACAATTTTATGATTTGCTTTTAGTCATTTAATATATCAGGAATGTCTTTCCATGTCAATAAATAGAAGCCTTCAGGATAATTTTTAATAATTATAGACTTTTATGGTATTTAGCATGTATCATAATTTACCTAACCAATTTCCTATTTTAACGTATTTGAAATAACTTAAAACTGATAGAAAAGCTGGAAAAAATAGATTAATAATTCCCATGTGCTCTTTATTTAGTTTCCCCTACTGATAATGGCTTATCATGTTTTCCATTTCATCCTTTCTCTCAGTTGATGCATGTTTTTCCCTGAATCATTTGCGGGTGAGTTGCTAGCTTGATACTCATTATCTTTTAACCTAATCTGTGTTGGGCAGTTTTTTTTTTGTCATTGTGAAAAATACCTAAAGGAAACAACTTAAAAGGAGGAAAGCTTTATGTTGGCTCATGGTTTCAGTGGTTTGGGTCTGTGATCAGTTAGCTCCATTGCTCTTGGGCCTATGTTGTTGTTGGTGGTGGTGGTGCCGTTGAGTCGGTATCTGACTCATAGCGACCCTCATAGGGTTTTCAATGGCTGACTGTTTCGGGATTGCCTTGGGAGTGGGTTGCCAGGTCCTTCTCCCATTTTTGCGGTGCTGGGAATCGAACTCGGGACCTTAGAGACTGCAGCGCAGCGCTCTACCCACTGAGCTAAATCCCAGCCCCTTGGGCCTATAGTGAGACAGAACATCATGGTGGTGAGAGCGTGTGGGAGAGGAGGCTGCTCACCGCGTGGCAGTCAGGGAGCAGTGAGAGCAGGGAGTGAGCATGGGCTGACAGGCGCCCTCTCTCTCCCTCCTTCACTCCCTTTCTTTTCTTTTTCTCCTTTCTTTCTTTCTTTCTTTCTTTTTTTTTTTTGTAACACTTAGGGCTTGAACTCAGGGTCTTGCACATATTTTGTAAGTACTCTACCCCTTGGCTGCAAACCCTAGCCATTTATTATTTTTTTATTTTGACCCACAGTTTCACTAAGTCCTACAGGCTGCCTCTGGCCTCAAACTTGTGATCCTTCTGCCTCAGCCACCCAAGAGACTGGGGTAGAGGCATGCAGTACCGTGCCCATCTCTTCTTTCACTTTTGCTCCATTCTAGCCCTCAGCCTGTTAGACAGTGCTGCCCATGTCCAGCACAGGTCTCTCCCTCTCAGCTGCTATTCCACATGCCAGTGGTCTCTGGAAATGCCCTCATAGACACACCCAGAAGTGTGCTTTACTAATCTCCTAGGTATCTCTCAATCCAGTCAACTTGACAATCAGGCTTACCTGTGAAAACATCATTGCATGTTTCCTAAAAACAAGGACATTTTCCTAATAACCGAAGTATAATAATCACAATCTGGAAGGAAACATTGAAATAGCACTATTCCCAATTATCAGACTTCATTTGCATTTCGCCAGTTGTCCCAATGCCCTTCACTGGCCCAGGACAAAGCCTAGGTCAAGACTAAAGCCAAGCATTGCACATAGTTGTCACTTCTCTTTGGCTTCCTCCAAGAAAGAGTGGCTCCTCGGGCTACCTTATCTTTAATGACCCAGATATTTTTGAAAATTCTGGCCTAGTAACTCTGTTGTTGTTGTTGTTAGGTGCCGTTGAGTCGGTATCCGACTCATAGTGACCCTCATAGGGTTTTCAATGGCTGACTGTTTTGGGATTGCGTTGGGAGTGGATTGCCAGGTCCTTCTCCCATTTTTGTGGTGCTGGGAATTGAACTCAGGACCTCAGAGACTGCAGCGCAGCGCTCTACCAACTGAGCTAAATCCCAGCCCAGTAACTCTGTAGAGTGTACCTTAATTTGGTTTTGTCTGCTAGTTCCTCATGAAGGTCGTGCATTTTTGGCAGGAATCTCATAGAACATTGAAGGGATGCTGCGTTCTTCATTGCCTCATATCAGAAGAAATACAATGTCAAATTGTCCCATTTCTGGCAGTGTTCTTTTTTATTTGAGTTATTACATTTTTCAATTCTAATATTTCCATTTGGCGGTTCTTTGTATGTGTTGTTACTGAGACTTTCTATATTGTTTCTTTCTCGAGTACTTATAATTAATCATGGAAACATTTTTATCATGGCCCATTTAACATACTTGTCAGATAATTGTAACATCTAAGTTGTCTCAATATTGGCATCTGTTGATGGTCTCTTTTCTTGCTTTTGAGATCTTCCTGGTTCTTATGTGATGATTTTTCTTTGACTGAAGGCTGGACTTTTGGGTATGCAGTTAGGAGACTCTGGGTCTTATTTAACCTTTCTGGTTTAGTTGGTTGCTCTGACAGCACCCCAGTAAGGAAGGGGCGTGGGGTGCTACCTCCTTACTGCTAAGTAGGGGTGGAAATCAAGGTTCCTCACTTGGTCTTCACTGATACCTCCCTGGATGGGTGGAGGCTGGAGTCCCTAATAGCTGCTTCTCACCTTGGCCTTGGCTGATCCAGAGGGTATGAGGTAGGTGGCCTCGTGTTTCTGGGTGGTGGGAGAGTCTTGACTCTTCTCTGGGCCTCTTCTTACACCACCCCAGTGTGAGGAGGAGAAGTGCCTCATTCCTGAGAGCTGGAGTTAGTGTCATGGACTCACTGACACTGAGGTATAGCATTCAGGACTAGGACAGCAGACATGAACGTCCTGGCTCCATCCTTAGCTTCTATAATCTCTCCTCAGCAGGGGTATTTGGCATCTCTTTGGAGCTAGGTGAGGTGGGAGTCTAGGCAACTCACTCAGCTCTAGCAGGTGGCAGGGGTAAGGTTGGGGCTGCCGTTTTTTTTCTGTGGCACTTGGCTGGAGCAGAGAGGTTATTGTTGAAAGTTTTATGTCTTGCTGGGCTTCCCCGTGGGGAAGGACAAGGGCTGGGCTGAGGTGTACCTTGTCCATGTACGGGCCTCTCAGGTTTAGCACACTAAACCTATTTGTCTGTGACCTGAGACACACCCAGTCACACAGGCCCATGTGATGGGATGGTCGCCATTGCCGACCTTGTTTGTCCGCACATACTCTCCTGCCTGTTTCCTCTGTTCTAGGGCTTGCCTGGGGCATGCCCCGGACTTGCCTGAGGCATGCCTAAGCTTTATTGGGCAATCTAATTGAACAAGCACACTGATTGGTGCTTGCTACAGAGCGTGAATCTGACGCAGTATCTTCTTACTTTTGCTTTACTCGGATTGCTATATAAGCTGAGCTTCTCCTTACAATAAACGGGTTTGACTCTCTGAAGCTGTCCCCGGAGTGTGTCTCTGAGAGCCTCCCTGATACACCCTCTGCAGCTGTTTGAAGGTCCCCCATCCCTGCTCCAACGGAGGCCCGACACTGCCCCTTTCTTGGTCCTACAGCTAGAGGAGGCAGGTTTTCATTTGTTTTTCTTATCTATGCCCTGTGGTGTTTCCGGCTTGCTAGCTCTTTCTAGCATCTAGTTTGGGACATATGAGGCAAAAAGAAAACCCAGAGAAGTCACAGTGATGTCATCCCCTCGCTTTCAACACCATAGCCTCCTACCACCTCTGCTGCAGAAAAAATCACAGGCCTCCATATTAGTGGGAGGAGCCAGTGGGCTGCACGGAGGCCCTGGGCCACATCAGACTCTGAGCTGGGGCGGACTGGAAGTGCAGCCTCCATTTCCTAGCCTCTAGCCTGCAGGGAGGCATGCCATAAGGGAGGCAGGATGGAACTGAGTGAGCCAATCGGCTAAAGAACATGAGAAAGAAAACCCCTACCATCTACTTCCACTTTCTGATCCCGTCAGATCTCAGAAGCTAAGCAGGGTCGGGACCTGGTTAGTACTTGGATGGGAGACTGCCTGGGAACACCAGGTGCTGAAGGTTTGGGACATGGACCTGGCAACCCACTCCCAAAAATCAATCCACTGTTGAAAACCCTATGAACAGCAGAGAAGCACTGACAATGGTGTTTCACCTGTTTTAGGCAGGGTTGCTATGAGTCGGATACCGACTTGACGGCACCTAACAACAACAACAACTTCCACTTTAGGTTAAAAGGGAAATGATATTTTTGTAACATTCCAAAAGCACAAAGGGTATAATCTCACACTTAGTGCACACTTAATGCAAACTGATGGGTATGTGTACACATTCATATATACACCCACATACTTACACATTTATACATATATATGACCTGTGTTTTTTCATTTCACTGTGGATCATTGGAAATCCTATCGCAAACCAGCTCTGGGTCAGTGAAAAAGTCACAGGAACCTTCTGCTCTCTTGGAGAAATGAAAAGAGAAAATGAAAGGAGCTAAAATTTAAACGGGCTGGAGTTTATCTCAGTTGATAGAGTACTGCTCCGCACTCTCTAAGGACCCGGGATCGATCCCTAGCACCGCAAATACAGAAGGACATGGCAGTCCATTCCCAAGGCAATCTTGAAGCAATCAGCCACTGAAAACCCTATGAGGGTCGCTATGAGTCGCCTGAGACTCTCTGGCACCTAATGATGACAATGAAAATTTAAATAGGTGCGCCTGGTGCAATGGCACACACCTGTAATCCCAGGGGCTCGAGAGGCAGAGGCAGGAGGATCGCAAGTTTGAGACGAGAGGCAGTCTGTGTAACTTAGTGAGACCCTGTCTCAAAAACTAAAAAAAATGGGCTGGGGGTGCAGCTCAGTGGTCCAGCACTTGCAGAGCATGCAAGCACGAGGTCCTGGGTCTAACCCCCAGTACCACAAAAAAAAAAAAAAAAAAAAAAAAAAAAAAAAAAAAAAAAAAAAAAAAAAAAATTAAATAGGTGATTTTTTCCCCTGCTTTTTAATTAGCCTGTCCATGTTTGGTAGGGAAAAACCTGGAGTTATGTATTATAGTGTGTGTTTTTGGATTATGCATGAATGTTTATCATTAATTTACTTAATGCCTTACCTGTTTCCCTTATTCCATTTGTACTTTCAGAGCTCTAGCACCTCATCCCTTGGGATTTATGGGGTCTGCATTTCCCAGATTCACTCTGGTCCCCTAATCTCTGTATTTTCCTGCTCCTCAGCTGATATTAGAACACCAGGATGCGTATCAGGCTGGGACTGTGTTTCCTGATTGTTTTTACCCTGACATCTGCAAAGGAGGTAAGACAAAAGTTTGCAGACCGAGCAGTGTCACTTTTAATTCATTAACAGGAATGGATATGACTATTAAAAAGGGCA
Source organism: Pedetes capensis (assembly GCA_007922755.1). Lineage (NCBI taxonomy): Eukaryota > Metazoa > Chordata > Mammalia > Rodentia > Pedetidae > Pedetes > Pedetes capensis. The sequence continues at coordinate 16,064 of VMDO01028138.1, forward strand.
TTAATGCAGTATATTTTTCACTATTGCTGGTCAATGACTCACTTGCGTAAGTGTGGGAATTCTGCAAAGGCTGTTTTTTGGTGTAACCTGTTCCAAAGGTCCTGGCTTGCTTTACTGCTTTGATCCATAAGACAAAGCACTTTGTAAAAGATCTGAGCTTGTGTTCCTGGTACCTTGCCTATTAGCATGTGAACTTGAAAGAGTCACACACAGGTCTCGGTTTCCATGTCTGCAACGGTAACGCAAGCCAGGCCTCTTCCCTGGATTACGGTTTGCGTTAATGCAGAGTATGTTGTCCAGTGCTTTGCCAATCTAAGGTGGTGTCATCTGTAAACTGGGCTCCTGGGCACAGAGGGCTCACTCAAACTGAGTAGTTTGAAGAGAGTTTAATGATTACACCACTTAACAAGACATGGACAGGACATAAGGAATCTCACGGGACAGGGCTGGGGAGGGAGTGCTCACTGAAATGGAGGACAGAGGGGGAGCCTTGTGAAGAGGGACACGTGACAAGAGTAGGACCCTCAGCTGAGAGTTGCAGTCAGGCTGCTGTGACCCCACGGGAGGGGAGCTGGCAGAGGAAATCTGCAATCTCTCTCTCTCTCTCTCTCTCTCTCTCTCTCTCTCTCCCTCCCTCCCTTTTCTCTGATCTCCTGTGACTCTGTCCATTGGCCAACCCAACCCAACCCAACCAAAACCAAAGAAGCCAGTGGAGGCAGGTGACCTCAGAGTCACCCTGCAGGATGGAGGAGGATGTAGGGAGGATCTGGGAGGGGAACCAAAGCCACTCTGCTCACTGGGCTATCTGGTCATCACGGAAACCATTTATAGTGTTTCCGGGTTATCTGCCTTTATCTCATTCTTAAAAATACAGCAGTGCCTTTGGGGTCAATGAAATGGTGAGGGGCTACTGGCTCCTGTAGTTAGGATCCGACATATCTATGCTTTGTATTTCTCTTGTGCATAAACATTTTTTTGTTTCCTTCTTAGTCTAACTGGAAACATTTTCCAATCCTATTATTTTGGTTGCACATTGCAGTTCTCATTGTTTCTAACATGTTTCAAATTTGCCATTTCATGGGAGTTTTGCCTTGCCTTGATATTTTAACAGTTTCTTGATTTCCCGCCCCCCAGGGCCTCGTACATGCTAGGCTTATGCTATATCGCTGAGCTGCACTCCTATCCCTTTTTTTATTTTTTATTTTGAGACAGGGTCTTGCTAAGTTGCACAAGCTGCTTCTGGTCTCAACCTCATGATCCTCCTGCCTCAGCCTCCCAAGTTGCAGGGATTACAGGTGCGTGCCATGGCACCTGGCTTCAGTTCCTTAATATTTTCTACAAAAAAGGAGGGGGGATTCTTCTGTCCATTAGATTTGAGAAATGTTGCTTCGTGTATGCATTTCTAGAGACAAAACATTGATAATAAAGATTGGGAAAAGTGAGAAAGGGATGTACACTTGTTATTATCTATATCCTAATAAGCAGTGTATACTTGCATATGATAAAAATTGGAATCAGTGTATGACTGATAAAATGCTCAACTAAAAAAAAAAATCATGATGGGCAGGGGAATATATACCAGCAACTTGGGAGGTGGAGGCAGGAGGATCTCAAATTCCAGGCCAGAGGCAGCCTTGTGTAATTTAGGAAGACCTTATCTTAAAATAAAAAATAAATGCTGAAAGTTCGGCTCAGTGGTAGAGCACTTGAAGAGCACGCTTGAGGCTCTGGGTTCAGCCCCTAGTACCACACACACAAAAAAAGAAAATTATATCACGATCATAAAAAAATTGAGTATAGTCTTCTCTTAGATTTAGATTTTTTCCAAATCTTACCTGTGTCTTCATACATATCTAATTCAATAATAGTTTTCTTTTCTTCCTTGATGATTCACTTTTACTGTCTTTAGAAAGCAGTGAACTTTCTTATACATTTAATTGCCAGGGGAAAAAAATCTGTTGTTGTACTCATATTTCATAATTGCTTCGTATTGAATTGCCTGCAGCCGTAGCCCTATGGCATCCGGTCCCATGAGATCTCAGAAGCTAAGCAGGGTCGGGCCTGGTTAGTACCTGGATGGGAGACTGCCTGGGAACACCAGGTGCTGTAGGCTTGGGAGAAGGACCCGGCAGCCCACTCCCAAAAATCAGTCTGCCATTGAAAACCCTATGAACAGCAGAGAAGCACTGACAATAGTGTTTCATCTGTTGTACATAGGGTCGCTCTGAGTCAGATATTGACTCGACGGCACCTAACAATAGCAAGTACTGAATTAAATGAGATAATCACAATGACAAGGATAACTGGTTTAAACAAGTTTAGAAAGAGATCTGAGGGCCCCTCAGGGAGCTGGGTAGGACAGTGTGTGAGATGAACCCCAGCTCTGGACAGTGGCTTGCTAAGCGCTGGCATCCTCACTCCCTGGAGAGAGTTGCTTTTGCATCCAGTCCGTATGATTTATAGAAGGGCCAGAGAGTTCTGGTCAATCTAGCAGATTGGTTAAATGGAGACTGTTGCATAGAGCTACTGCTATCCTTGATTCTGGAAACTTTCTCTATTCTGGAAAACGAGAAGTATTTACATTTTTAGCTCTAGGAAAACCGCTGGAGCCAATCAAATTTCTTGGTTCCAGGCTCTTTGGACATCACTTTCAGAAGAATGAATGACTTACGCTGGTGTTTAAGCAACTTTTGCTTTAGCCACAGCATGAGAAACTCCGAGTGGAGGGATCTGACTTCTGGAGTGTTGCTCTCAATCACTCAGTGACATTGGCATCCCATAAAGAATCTGTGGCACTCGGACGTTTAGATATTGGTCCTTGTCTTTCCTACCCCTTTTGGGGGCATCAAACACTTCATGAGGCACCACTGGCCCACTTCAATAATGCCTGTGGGAAACATTCATTGGCACTTGTGACATTTAAAAATAATTATAAGTGCCGGGCTTAGTGGCGCACGCCTGTAATCCTAGTGGCTGGGGAGGCGGAGGTGGGAGGATCGCAAGTTCGAGACCAGAGGCAGTCTACGTAATTTAGCGAGACCCTGTCTCAAAAAGTAAAAGAAATGGGCTGGAGATGCAGCTCAGTGGTCCAGCCCTTGAAAAGCATGCAGGTGCGAGGCCCTGAGTTCAACCGCCAGTACCGAAAAAAAAAAAAATTTTAAGTTCAGATGCATGAAAGGCTTTAGATCTGCTTTTGTTTTTTGTGTTCTTAGGGAGAGTTGGATATACAAGGAAGGTATTTACCCCCCCCCCCCCGACCCAAACAACCTGAAACGCGTGTCCCCTTAGTTCTAGGGTGGAGAAGTGGAAATCTTCTAGCTTCCCCTGCAGCCCCGAGACACAAGGTGCTGGGAACGAGTTCGCGTTCCTTTCCTCCTTCTGGAAGGCTCCGGCCACCAGACACACGCTTTCTGGCCTGGTCCGTAATGGTAGCTGGTCCTTCTGCCTTTGAGGCATCATTTGAACAAACACAGAGGAAATGAGGTGGGGGAGGGGAGCAGAGCAGGGACCCAGCAGGGCAGTGGGCGGTGGTGTGAGGTTGGATGGAGATTCTCCACGCCCTGTTTTTTTGTGTTGTCAGGAAAATTCCATGACGTGTCAGAGAGCACTCACTGGACTCCGTTTCTGAATGCCAGCGTTCATTACATCCGAGAGAACTATCCTCTCCCCTGGGACAAGGTAGGCACGGACCTCTCAGCCTAAAACAGATTCACCGCAGACCTGCCAAGTACTGGTTTCCCATCTGCATTTGTCCTATTCCGACTCCCTCGCCAAGACTCTGCAGCCGTGGTCCTGTCAGGTCTCAGAAGCTAAGAAGGGTCAGGCCTGGTTAGTCCTTAGGTGGGAGACCGCCCGGGAACACCAGGTACTGTAGGCTTGGGAGAAGGACCCGGCAACCCACTCCCAAAAATCAATCTGCCATTGAAAACCCTATGAACAGCAGAGAAGCACTGACAATAGTGTTTTGCCTGTTGTATGCAGGGTCGCTATGAGTCGGACACTGACTCCATGGCACCTAATAACAACAACGCCAAGACTCTGTAATAGCTCTTTACCATTTTAACGTCAGTGCCATGCACAGTCGTCAGGACACAGTAGATGGCTGGTTAATACTTGCATAAGTTGTGAGCAAAAAGGGTCTGGAGTGTGTGACTTGATCATTTTGCTCCAATAGTAATTAATCTGAAAGCCCTTCCAACATTTCAAGAAGTCCTTATGTCAATAGTAATTAATCTGAAGGCCCTTCCAACATTTCAAGAAGTCCTTATGTAGGTTTTGGTAACCAAGAAATGACAATGTACCTACCTCTGATTCCTTTTTAAGTCTCAGTAATGGAAATGAGGGCTGGGCTTTAGCTCAGTTGGTAGCGTGCTGCTCTGCAATCTCTGAGGTCCTGGGTTCGATCCCCAGCACCGCAAAAATGGGAGAAGGATGTGGCAATCCACTCCCGAGGCAATCCTGAAACAATGAGCGATTGAAAACCCTATGAGGGTCGCTATTAGTCGGAACTGGACTCAACAGCACCTAACAACAATGGAAATGAATTCACATTTAATGCAACTTTTTGTATGGAACTGTCGTAAAAAGAACCCAATGTACCTGACTCTAATGTGCTTTTTTTGCAGGACACAGAGAAATTGGTGGCTTTCTTGTTCGGAATCACCTCTCACATGGTGGCTGATGTGAGCTGGCACAGCCTGGGTATTGAACAGGGATTCCTGAGGACAATGGGAGATGTGAGTACACGTCTCTATGGCGAATGACTTTATGAGAGCACTACTGTCACACCCAAGATCAAAAGTGGCCTCTTGTAAAGGAAAGGAAAACCTTGGGTTATTCCGTGTCATGTCGAGGCAAGACTTGGGTGTTTGATCAGAGTGCCATCTTTTCCTGCTCATTCCTTTCATTCTTGTTGTGGGGCAGACTCATCCACCAGAACGGGGTGGCTAAGGTGCAGTGGAAGCAGCCTAAATGTAGTGTTCTGTTTTAGTTTTATTCAAGGTTTATGTCTTGATAGGGAGAAGGACCTGGCAGCCCATTCTCAAAACAATCAGCCATCGAAAACTCTATGAGTAAGAGAAGCCCTGACATAGTGTTGGGCATGGCAGTGTTGGAGAGGGTTTTGTTCTGTTGTACATAGAGTTGCTGTGAGTTGCACCAGACTTGATGGCACCTAACAACGTCTTGATAAGGATAGGAATACCTGTTACTTGGCTTTACTTATGAGTAATTCCTTTCTTTTTTCTTTCTTCCTTTTTCCTTCTTCATTCTTTGTCCTTCCTCCCCCCTCCCTCCTCCGCCTCCTCCCCCATTTCCTGCACCTCTTTCTCCTCCATCTTTTTCTCCATCTTTTCCTCCTCCTCCTCCTTCCTTTTGCTTTTTTGTGTTCCTTTTTAATTTTCTCTGTGGAAACTCCATAGCCTTAAATTGACAATTGTGATTTATCTGATGCCTCAGGTTCTACAAGACCCTTCTGGTCATTAACTGGCATTAATTCCCTTCTGGTGCATGTTTAAACTTGGACTTGGTAGTTGTTGTTCGGTGCCATTGAGTCGTATCCGACTCATAGCGACCCTCATAGGGTTTTCAATGGCTGACCATTTTGGGATTGCCTTAGGAATGGATTCCATTTTTGCAGTGCTGGGAATCGAACTCGGGACCTCAGAGACTGCAGAGCAGCGGTCTACCAACTGAGCTAAATCCCAGCCCACCGACTCGGTTAGAGATTGTAGTATATACCCTAGGAGCCGTAATGGTTGGCAGTAGCTCTGTTCCCTAACTCAGCTGCTGATACCAGAAGCCGAGATCTATCAGCGTGAAGGCTGACCCTCTGCAGTTCTTTGGATTAGGCGTTGTCTCCCCACTGCTTGCCATCCTGTGGGGTGCGTCTGGGCTCCAGTTTGCGATAAACACCAGGTGCTTCTCTTTCTTCCTCAGATTGACTTCCACGGCTCCTTTTCCGAGGCTCATTCGGCTGGTGATTTCGGTACCGTTTATTTACCTTTGCCCAGCTTTCTCCTGCGGTGGTTGCAGTTCACTTACAATGAAATCACAGCTGCCCTTAAAATAGATATGTTTGTAATATATTGCAAGTAGCATGTGCTAAACTAGCTGTTTTTAATACTGTAGTTCATTTAGAATGTAGGCATAACTTTCAACAGAGATACATTTCTAAATAGTTTTGTCTATATATGTTTTGTTTAAGAAGACCATACATATTGTCATTGACTGGTGTCAAAATTTTTGAAAAAAACTTAATTTTATATTGAACTAAAATTCTTTAGCTAATGTCTCCTAATCTCCTATGCTTTAGCTTTGAATTGGTAAACTGTCATTTTTTTTCTGTAGTAAATTCCCTTTAAATATACAAATTAGGTTGATGATTGGTACTTATTTAAAGCCTGCAGCGGTAGCCCTGTGGCGTCTGATCCCGTCAGATCTCAGACGCTAAGCAGTGTCGGGCCTGGTTAGTACCTGGATGGGAGACTGCCTAGGAACACCAGTTGCTGTAGGCTTGGGAGAAGGACCTGGCAACCCCCTCCCCAAAATCAATCTGCCATTGAAAACCCTATGAACAGCAGAGAAGCACTAACAATAGTGTTTCCTCTGTTGTACAGAGGGTCCCTATGAGTCGGATACCGACTTGATGGCACCTAACAACAACAACTTATTTAAAAGGACCTTTATGGTCTATCTTTCCTTAAAGTAAAAAATATATATATTTGGCTATATGGATAATTCTTTCCTGGTTCATATACTTCACTAGCTTGTTGTTGTTGTTGTTAGACGCCATGGAGTCAGTATCCGATTCATAGTGACCTTCATAGGGTTTTCAGTGGCTGACTGTTTCGGGATTGCCTTGGGAGTGGATTGCCAGGCACTTCTCCCATTTTTGCGGTGCTGGGAAGTGAACTCAGGACCTCAGAGACTGCAGCGCAGTGCTCTACCCACTGAGCCAAATCCCAGCCCCTTCACTAGCTAAGATTTTTAAAAGATTGCTTTTTCTTTGAGAAAGGTAGGCCTATCCTCAAAACAACAGAAACATGTAACAGTGTAAAGAAGGAATCATCTTGTTTGTGGGAATATGTATTGAAAGACGCATGTTATGTTAACTTCAATCCGCCAAATGTAAATATTTCTCTCATGCCACAGGAGGAGATGTGCTGAGCCAGTTTGAATTTAATTTTAATTACCTTTCACGGCACTGGTAAGAACAATGTACTTTCAAGTACGTGATATCTAAATAGTATTTGGGACTTTGATTCTTATGTAATTAGAGGTCTTCTGCATTTGTAAATATTTTAACATTTTACTTTTAATTGACACATAATAACTGTGTATATTTATGGGGTCCGATGTGACATGTTAATATATGTATACATTGGATAATGGTCAAATTAGGCTAATTAGAATATCTGTTACCTCAAACATTTATCAATCATTTGTTGTGAGACTATTCTAAATCTTACCTTTTAGCTGGCTTAGAATCCTGGCTAAGATCTCAAGTATAAGGCTGGAAATAGTGATATTGACCTTACTCATTTCATTCCTGATCTTAAAGAAAATGCTTTTGAAATTTCATCCCTGTGTAGCTATGGCTTTTTTTTTTTTTTGTACTGGGGGTTGAACCCAGGGCTTCGCGCTTGCATGCTCTGCAAGTGCTGGACCACTGAGCTGTACCCCCAGCCCATTTTTTATTTTTTGAGACAGGGTCTCACTAAATTACGCAGACTGCCTCTGGTCTCGAACTTGTGATCCTTCTGCCTCTGCCTCTAAAGCCGCTGGGATTACAGGTGTGCACCACCGCACCCGGCGCTAGCTATGGATTTTTGTGAATTTCTTTCTATCAAATTAAGAAAGTTTCCTTCTGTTTCTAATTTGTTAGTAGTTTTAATTCATAAGTTAATACTAGATTATATTGAACATTTATTATGTGTCTAAGATAGTTATTTCTTTCCTATTTATAATGCATTATATTAATGTATATGGTAATATTAAATCAACTTTATTAATATTATTATTAATTATATTAACTTTATTTTATTAACTTTATATTTATATTTATATATTTATATATTTATATATTTATTTATATATTTATATAAATTATATAAATTATAATATATATAATATATAATATATATTATATATATAATATGTATATAAATTATATAAATTATATAAATTATATAAATTATATATTTATATATTTATATATATTATATATTTATATATTTATATATATTTATATATATATTTATATTAAC
>VMDO01028139.1:0-24331 GCA_007922755.1 Pedetes capensis
GGGCCTTGTTAGTGCTTGGATGGGAGACCGCCTGGGATGACCAGGGACTGTATGTTTGGGAAAAGGACTTGGCAGCCCACTCCCCAAAAACAATCCACCATTGGAAACTTTATGAATAGCAGAGAAGCACTGACAATAGTGCCGGGCATGACACAATGTCAGAGGGTGTTTCCTCTATTGTACATAGGGTGGCTATGAGTCAGATCCAACTCTACGGAACCTAACAATAACAACAAACATGTAGTATGAGGTACAGTAATACCACATCTTATGCTATGTCAATGCTATGTTATGTTTTTACATATTTATACACATAAATCATTTTATAACAACTATCATCAGCAGCAACATTGGTTAATGACCTCCCTAAAGCCCAGGAGCATTGTCCAGCCTCACAACACTCATGACCATAAAGGTTTGTGTAAGGACTGCCCCTGGGCCCTCTAAAGGCCCTGGCCCGTTGGAGCCAGCCCCACACTGTGAACCCCGTCCTACCCCAATTAAGTGTCCCCGTGTAATTGACCTGGAAGCTCTGTGTAGCTCAAATGCCTGCCTGGACCTGGCACAGGGTTGGTGCTCATCATGGTCCCCATTGGCTGTCCCCTGCCCTCTGTGATGTTGAGGCAGCAGGAGGCCCTCCGGTAGTGGCTGTACCAAGGACAAGCAGACTTTACCTGCTAAGGGGCCTCCTGGGTCCCCTTCCAGGGCTGGGCGTGCCTGGAAGCGACCAGCGCAGCAGACAGGATTTCAGAAAGCAAAACTAGACTAAATCACGAGGAAGTGACCTGAGGGTTCGGATCAGATTTCTGCACATGGGGTAATTAACCAAATGCCTCTGCTGGAATGCAGGTGGGGCAGGAGGGGAGAGGAAGCTGCCTGCGAGCTGGGGAAGTATTTTTTAACTCTCCCTTTTACCTTTGAAAGAGTCATCTCACTTGCTAGCTGTGCTTACTCTTCCCCTCTGCCTGTTCTTTCTACTGCACGGGGAGACATGGCGACAAGAGCAGGGGCTTTGGGCCCGACCTTCACTTTGCCCTGTGTGAACTGGGGCTCATTACCTTAGCTACCTCAAGTTCAGTGTCTGCTGCAGCTGGACCAAGATGGAGCGTGAGCCTTTGTGTGGCTAACACCCTCCAAGGTGAGGTCAGCGCTGGGGGTCTGGGACCCACACTTTTGTCGCTGCTGGAATTGGAGAAGGAAATGGCTGACCCATTTCCCCTGCAAATCAGGATCTGGGCAAAGGCTGATAAAGTTATTTTCCATAGTTCATGCTCGCCCTGAATTTGAATTCCAGATGCATGTCTTTGGCCCCTTGGCTTTTCAAGACCGCCCACCAAAGTGATAGGCTGGGATTTAGCTCAGTTGGTAGAGCGCCGCTCTGCAGTCTCTGAGGTCCCGAGTTCAATTCCCAGCACCACAGAAACGGGAGAAGGATGTGGCTACCCACTCCAGAGGTAATCCCGAAACAATCAGCCAGTGAAAACCCTATGAAGGTCGCTATGAGTCAGACAGGACTCGACCAGCACCTAACAACAACAACCAAAGTGATATTTGGCTGCGCCACCAGTAAGGGGCCTGTTATGTAACTTCCTGGGCCAATGGAATAGGGTGGAAAGAGTGAACCAGTTAGAAGCCACATTCTCTAAAGCTATTGCCTGCTTTTGTTCATTTCCTCAGATTCCTGCCATACTTCATGAGCAGGGCCTGCCTTGGGTGGCTGAAGTCCAAGAAGAAGGTGGAAATGCATCCCATAAACTTGAACATGATTCTCAGCCTGGGTGCACGCCTAGCTGACCGTCACCCCCAATCAAAGCCTCTCAGCCAAGCCCCTAGGCCGGCTCAGGCAAACTGCAGATGACTTCTGGGCCCATAAGTGTGGAGGTGTTTGTCATGGTAGCCACTGAGGTCTGAGGTGGTTTGTTACAGCAGTAATGTGGCAGCTGCTCGCTGATACATAGTAACAGTCCCCAGCCATGCCAACCTGGCATCCAATCCCATCAGATCTTGGACCCTAAGCAGGGTGGGGCCTGGTGAGTCCTTGGATGGGAGGCTGCCTGGGAATGCCAGGTGCTGTAGGCTTGGGAGAAGGACCCGGCAACCCACTCCCAAAAATCAATCCACCATTGAAAACCCTATGATTAGAGGAGAAGCACTGACATAGTGCAGGGTATGGCATAGTGTCTGGTAGCATTTGCTCTGTTGTACATAGGGTCACTGTGAGTCGGACCCGACCAGAGGGCACCTAACAACAACAAAAACAAGATGGAAGTAACAAGATGGAAGTTTGGGGCTGGGGTTTGGCTCAGTTGGTGGAGTTCCACTCTGCAGACTCTGAGGACCCATGTTCAATCCCCAGCACTGCAAAAATGGAAAAAGGATGTGGCAATCCTCTCCCAGGGCGAACCCAAAACAATCAGTCACTGAAAACCCCATGGGAGTTGCTGTGAGTCAGACCTGACTCTTCAGCACCTACCAACAACAACGCAATAATGTGTTCTTACTTTGCTTGCCTCCTCTTTCTGTCTAGAAAGCCAAATTAAAAAAAACAAAACAGCCAGGCGCCGTGGCACACACCTGTAATCCCATTGGCTGGGGAGGAGGAGATGGGAGGATCTCAAGTTCGAGACCAGAGGCAGTCTGCATAACTTAGTGAGACCCTGTCTCAAAAAGTAAACAAAAGGCTGAGGGTGCAGCTCAGTGGTCCAGCACTTGCAGAGCATGCAGGCGCAAGACCCGGGGTTCAACCACTAGTACCGCAAAAAATCAAAACAAAACAAAAACTAAAACAGAAAAATAGCCCCACGACTTTGTCATTGGTTGTCTGCTGTGTGGCAGCGTGAGGACTGTGTTGTTACCTTGAATCTAGGAATGCTGTGCTTCAGTCACGTTACCACGCCTCTGTTGAAACTCTTCCCAGGAATCACAACTTCGATCTGAGTGTTTCACGCCTCACCAAAGACTCCTAATCCTGACCTTCACATGCCTTAGTCCTTCAGCAGCTCTAGTGTAAGTCTCTGCAGTTTGTGCTTAATGATCCTGGCTTTAGAGGTCACCACAGGCTCTGCGTCCAGCCTCCTAACTACCACTGTGTCCTGGCTGCACCCCAACCCATACCTGCAGAAGCAGAGAGGAACAGAAATCATCACGTATGAACTTTAGGGTATGGGGGAGAGGCAACTTGTTTTATTGCTTCTCGTTTCTCTTTTCTTCGTACGAATAGGAAGGACTGACATAAAAGACTACTTCAAGAACCGATCTCTCCTATGGAACACAAATGTCCAGAAATTCTGTATATCTTTAAATGTTTTATATGTCCCAGTCATATATAATTTATTATGTTGTGAGGCTGAGTCCTTCTTTGAATGAAAATTTTACTGTCAGAGCCTGGGGTACTTTAGCGTGATGATTTAAAACCCCCAATGCGCTCGTAGCAAATAGCATGTTTTTATGACAGTGTGTTTGTCCAAGAGGTCAGCTTTCAGCACAGTAGGAAACGTCCCTCAGTAAAACTATTGCGAAGAGAAATATGTCTCCCAGACTAATTCTTCTGGCGGCAAACGCAGGTGCAATTCCAGGATGCACGGGTGCCCATCGTTCAAGAAGGCACAGGGTGGCGGAGCTGCTCCTTTTTCTCAAGACTTTGGACCAGGGCTGCAGAGACGTCGTGTGAATCCCATTCTTATCCTCAGGTGGCTGTGCTTCAGCGTTTGCTGCAATAACATGAGGTTAATGAGACTAATTTCCAGGTATTCATTTCTGAGGATTAAATGAACTGACCTTTTCACAAAGTGCCCATTCCACAGTTAGTACTGTTTCACATTATGATGAAGAGTCTAATTTGAATTAAAACTGATATCCAACTGGGAGTGTGTCGGGGTTCGGCTCAGGCCCAACAGAGCCCAGAGCCTTGCGCTGACACCAAGTGGGTATCAGGGACCCACTGGACTGGGTTGGTGTAGTGGTCAGAGGTGCCAAAGAAGGACCTCGGGAGACATTCTGAGGGAAACAGGAAAGGGAAGTTTCATTGGGTTGCTCCCCAAGTGGGGTGCAACCAGCAAGCAGCCCCTGTCAAGTGCTCAAGTGCCAGCTCTAAGCCTGCAGCATAGAATGCTGCAGGCTCACTGGTGGTACAGCTTAGCCTTAAAGGCACAGCTACAGGCAGCTGGTGTTCCGCTGGGCTGGAGGTCTGGTGGTCTTGACTCTCGTAGCTCGCCTTCTCTGCCTCCTTCCTTCCCAAGGATGGGAGGAATTGGGAGGCTCTCTGTGGCTTGCTTGTAGCGTTCAGAGCTTCAGGGCCCCTGGTCTTGATGCGTGGGCATGCTTGGAGATCTTCCTCTGGGTTGGGGAACGCTGGATCAAGGTGATGGGGTCCAGGCAGCAGTTGAGGGATGGAGAACAGTGGAGGGGTGAAGGGGGTCCAGGAGCCCTGCTTATATAGGGTCCCAGAGGGGGGAGTGTACTGGGGTTAGCCAATCAGGGCACATTCCTGACAGGTACAGCAGGTGAACTGTCATACCTGCCAGGTAGGGGCAGTTATTTAACTGAGATGCTAGGGGTAGCCAATCAAAATTGAGGTGATTGAGGCTGGTCAGGCTGGTCAAGGACCATCTTTGCTCACTCAATGGAAGGGGTAGGAGTGAGTGAGTGGAATGTGGCCCTGGGGTCAGCTAAAGGCCAATCCCTCAGGCTAGTATGAGGGACCCTAGTTATAAGGTGGATTTTTAAAAATCCCCAACAGGAGTGTAACCCCAGCATTTCAAGAGCCTGAAGCATTACGAGCAGGGGTTCAAGGCCACCTTGGGCTATACAGCAGGACCTTGTCTCTAAAAAAATAAAATAAAGTTTGACAATAGAAAGGATCCAGTGAACTCCCACTTAAAGATCTGGGAACATAGGAAACCTTGCAAAGATTCAGCAGCCTATGCATGGACACCAAGGTAAATAAATATAAACATTCTAGTAGCAAAGATTTGTTAGCGGATGGTGTGCATTGATAAAAGTGTGCAGTCATCTCTTGACCTCAACCATTTTCCTGCCATCTGTACATCCGGGAGCTCTAGACCAGGAAAGGTAGTAGCCTTCCATCTATCCACCATCTATTTATTCACCCACCTTCCCACCTGCCCATTTAGTCATCCATTCATCCATCCATCTATCCAACCTTTCATCCACCATCCAACCATCTAACCATCTATCTGATCTTTGTTTGTTTATCTATCCATGTTTCCATCCATCAGTCAATCTATGCTACACACAGTAAAAGAAGTTTAAGTCTGTGATGGACACTGACCTAGATTCTGCAGGCACAAAGATGTAAACCTGAGTCCATGACCTCAAATGATAGAGATTAGTTACAATTATAGAGATTAGTGGTACTCTCAGTACCACAAGAGAAGGGACACGGGGTGTTAATAAGCATGGAGCAGGGATGGTCTTTCCAATCTAGACAAATCCAGAAGGACCTGACAGGTACCTGAGCTCAGAGTTATTTGATTGTTCAGTGGGGGGCGTGAGGAAAAGTGTTGAAAATGGAGGGAGCAATTGCCCCAAGGCCTGCAGCCGGGGGCTAGCTCTGCAAAGTGTCTCACCATTGCAGGCCATCGTAACAAAACATCATAGGCTGGATGGTTTAAGAGGGAGACATGTCCTTTCTCCTAGTTCTGGGGGCTCGAAGTTCAAGGTCAAGGTCCATCAGGGTTGCTTTCTGGTGAGGCCTCGTTAAGGTGCCGTCTCCTCAGGTACTTGCATGGACTTTCTTCTGTGGATATGTGGAGAGAGAGATCTTCGGTGTCCCTTTTCCTTCATATAAGGATATCAGTCCTGTGGGATCAGAGCCCACCCTTATGACCTCATTTAACTTTAATGACATCCTTAAGAGCTTCATCTCCAAATTCAGCCATGTAGGAGGCTACGTCTTCAACCTGTAAGTTGGTTGGTTGTTAGGTGCCTTGGAGTCAGTGTCCGACTCATAGCGACCCTACGTACAACAGGAGAAACACTGTTGTCAGAGCTTCTCTGCTATTCATAGGGTTTTCAATGGTGGATTGATTTTTAGGAGCGGGTTGCCGGGTCCTTCGCCCAAGCCTACAGTATCTCTGTTCCCAGGCGGTCTCCCATCCAGGTACTAACCAGGCCCGACCCTGCTTAGCTTCTGAGATCTGATGTGATCAGATGCCACAGGGCTATGGCTGCAGGCATCCTGTGAGTAGAGGGTACAATTCAGTCAATAACAAATGTTGTTGTTGTTGACTAGCATCGCTTGGAGGCGCAGGGGCAGACTTAGGAGAAGGGAGACTGGGGAGTTAAGCAGGCTTTCTCTCCCTGTCCAGGGGCCTAGAGCCAGGGGGTCTCCCAGAGGTCATGAATAAGCACTGATCCAACACATCGGTGTGATCGGTGTCCGTCCCCCCCCTCAACAAAGAAACAGAAGCTGGAGACTTGATCTCTTTGGAGTTCATGTTCCAGCCAGGCACCCCTCCCCCACAGCACCAGGACAGGTCTCAATGCCACAGTTACTCAGCTTTCCAAATTTGCTTCCCCTCTGCTATCTCCCCGGGTTGGGACTCCCAGCACCACAAATCCCCAGGCTGAGATTCCCAGTACGATTCCCAGCACCACAAAATGGGAGAAGGACATGGCAATCCATTCCCAAGGCAATCCCAAAGCAGTCAGCCATTGAAAACCCTATGAGTCGGACCTGACTTGATGGCACCTAACAACAACAACAACAACTGCTCTCTCCCCAGGCTGGAAGCTTCCAACCTCAGAAGCCTACAGACATGACCAGGGAGCAGCTCTCTCCAAAGCCAGGTGTAGGCTGATGGGTTCTGATTTAGGATCTCATTCCCTCCGAGATAATCCTGAATGCAAGCTGTCTCCAGAGGAGGCTCCGTTCCTTTCTGAGATGTGTGGAAGCAGATTCAAACCATGTGTCCGACTCCTGTGAAATCTGCCAGAGCCGGGGGCCGTCCCGATACATGGGAAGTCCTGTGTCCAGGCCACGCACGCAACATCCTGCCCTCCAGGGAGGCAAGCTGAGGCCCGAGCCCTCCACCCTGGGGACCTGCCTCCCACCCCCGCCCTCCATCCCTGCTGAACTTATTAAGTTGGTACCAGGTCGACCTGCCTCTGCCTGATGGTACACGGGCTCTTGGAGTGCGGCAGAATCCTGCGCCTGTCCCGCCTGTCACTTCAGCCGCCTTTCAGTGATGTTAAAAGAAATCTCGATTGTCACTCACATCACCCATTCACTTTGTTCCCCGGCTGTGACACGCTTGTTGTGTTTCTCCCAACTGCCGCCACCGACGCTTGTGAATTAGCATTCGCCAAATTTATACGTGCTCATTAGGCTGAATAAATTGAAAAGCTGCTGCTCCTGAGTTTTAAAAATGTAACCCAGGCTTCTCCTTGGATATAATTGAGGCATCTGAGAAAAGTAAATTACAGTCTGACTCCCAAGTCGGCATTTTATGAGTTTAAAGCCAAAGGGTCTCTTTGTGGCATCGCCCGAGCTATAAATACCTGGGGGTGGGGGACACCAAATAATAAAATCCCCCCGATCAATTATTCCTTCCCCTGTTTAGTTTGTCCTCCAACCTTCCGTCTCTCACACAAACACACGCAGAGAATATCAGAGATTTCTACTACCTGCGCCCAACCGAACTCATTTCAGAGACTGAATACATGGCAGAGCACGGGGTTTCTCAGACACCAGTCCACGGGCCGAGCACATCAGAAGCACGTGCGGGATTCACTGTACGACTTCAGGCCTCTGGAATCATAAGTCCCACCGCTGGGGCTTGAGAATCTCTATTTGTTCCAAGAGCCACATCCGATTTGGATGTTTGGTCTTGGAAACTTCTTCTTGCAGATTTTGGAGCCATTTTGGACCAAGAGACATTCCAGACTCCACTATTTTCTCACATGTCTGTGATGAGCAGGTTTTTCCCTCCCTCTTAACCATACTCGCCTCCCAGTGGTTTTGATGTAATCACAAGAGGTATTAAGCCAGGTTCTGTGGTCCATGCTTGTCATTCCAGGAACTCGAGAGGCTGAGGCAGGAGCATCGAGAGTTCAAGGCCAGACTTAATGAGACTCTGTCTCAAAATAAAAAAATAAGAAAGGGGCTGAGGGTGCAGCTCAGCAGGGGAGCCCTTGCCTAGCATGCATGAGACCCTGGGTTTAATCCCCAGTACTGCGTAATAAAAACAACAACAATAATAATAAAGAATAAAGGACGTAGATCGTAAGTGTACATGTCATTCACATGTATGCGACAAGGGCCGAATGACCCCAAGAGAGACACGTGGAGCCGTCTACAGCCAGGGCTCGACCAGGAGCCCCTGCCGAGGGAGGTGGGTGGGGGCCCTGCTACCACAGTGTGGGCAATCCGGAGCCGCTCCACCACTCTCCAGTCAAGAAAACCAGGGGCCATCTTGCCCAGGGGTACAGAGAAAGTGTTGGGGCAACTCTGTTCATGATTCACATATTTGACAGGTGATTGACATGCAATCAAGAGCAGCTGCTGTAATAATAACTCAGTCAGGTCAATATCCTATTGATCAGGGTTAAACAAGTTGCTCGTTCTTGAAATCCTGAGTGCCGGGCCTCCTTGGCAATAGTTGCCAACATGGCGGTCTCTGGAGGCGCCGTACTTCAGCGCCTATAAGACAGCGGCTCTGTGGTAGGAGATGGGGGCGAGGCAGTAAATGTGCTCTTACACAAAAATCACCCAGTAAACCAACTACGCCAACGTAAATAAAACACATAAGGGCAACCCACCGCCGTTTACACGAGGATCGGCCTAAAGAGGAAAATAAAGCAAGGTAGGGAGGCAGAGCCTTCCATGGTGGGCCCAAGTGGGGACATCTTACATGAGGTGGCCATGCGGGCTTCACAGAGGGGCAACCTTTGCACAAAGACGGCCAACCAGGACTTTCTGGGAAAGGGAGTGACTGTCCCCATGGTAGAGGGTGCTGGAAAGAGCCAGGGGCAAGAAGACCCAGGCTGCAGGACCCAGGGCCCTGGTTTGCGCATGTGTGCACTCATCTGCCCGAGCCCCGGATGTCCTCCAGTGAGCTCAGGGAGCAGAGGCCCTAGACCGTTCATCGCCTTTCTCTTGAGGCAGAGGTCTCAAGCCTGGGATTTTTCGGACTTTTATAACTTCACGTCATCCCCAGTGGCGTGTGCCGTGGGAGAGGGAACATCTCGCATTGTAGACCTGATCCGCTCTCAACTCTGCCGCTGGCAAAGCACTTTGTATTCCTGTGCCTGCCTGTCCTCACCTTGCAAACAGGGAGAAAACTTCTACCTGGCTTGTTGTTGTTGTTAGGTGCCATCAAGTCGTGTCCGACTCATGTTGTTGTTGTTGTTAGGTGCCGTCGAGTTGGTATCCGACTCATAGCGACCCTCATAGGGTTTTCAATGGCTGAGTGCTTCGGGATTGCCGTGGGAGTGGATTGCCAGTCCCTTCTCCCATTTTTGCGGTGCTGGGAATTGAACTCGGGACCTCAGAGACTGCAGTGCAGCGCTCTACCCACTGAGCTAAATCCCAGCCCGTCCGACTCATAGCGACCCTTATATAGGGTTTTCAGTGGCTGACTGTTCCGGGATTGCCTTGGGAGTGGATTGCCACATCCTGCTCCCATTTTTGCAGTGCTGGGAATCGAACTCAGGACTTCAGGGACTGCAGAGCGGTGCTCTACCAACTGAGCTAAATCCCAGCCCCCCATCTACCAGGCTTGGGGTGTAGCTTCTCCAAGGTGCTCAGTTAATGAGGTGCCAGAGAAGTCCAAGCCTGGAACTATCTTAGAGGGACTTGAGTACCCAGGAAGGGATGGAGCCAGGACCTTGGCTCAGAGAGACTGCAGGAACTCAGTTTCTAGAATCGCAGTGCTGGGCTTCACAGAAGGGGCCTGTGTGGAACACGGAGGCTACAGAGCCCCAAGAAAGTTCGGAGGCTCCAAGAAGAAAACACATTCACTTGAGAGGAGGAAGCAAGGGCACGGTGGAACACCCATCAGGCAGCTGGTTTTGTAGTAATAATAACAATAGCTAGTTACAAACATTGGGCTGGGATTTAGCTCAATTGGTAGAGCGCTGCTCTGCAGTCTCTGAGGTCCCAAGTTCGACTCCCAGCACCACAAAATGGGAGAAGGACCTGGCAACCCACTCCCAAGGCAATCCTGAAACAGTCAGCCATTGAAAACCCTATGAGGGTCACTATGAGTCGGAAACAACTCAATGGCGCCTAACAACAACAGCAGTTACAAACATTGAGCCTGTTCAAGGACTGACTAGGTGTCCTGTGGAACAATTTCCTGGTTCAGAGATGACGTCTTCTGGCTGTGTCCTCATATGGTGGGAGGGCTGAGGGAGCTCTCTGGGGTCTCTTTGACATGGGCACTAACTCCAACCTGCTTATTCATTCCCGACTGCTTCACTCCCTAAACTCCTCACACTGGAGGCCAGGACTTCAACCTATGAGTGGAGGCCCACACGCATCCAACCTGTAGCAACTCTGAGCTCCTTGAGACCATATTTTAATTAATTAATTTTGCAGTAGTGAAGGCTGAGCCCAGGGCCCCGCGCATACGTTGCGAGTGCTCTACCACTGAGCTGCACCTCCAGGCCCCTTCTAAAATTTTATATCTTGAGACAGGCTCTTGCTAAGTTACACAGGCTGCTTCTGGCCTTGAACTTGATCCTCCTGCCTCTGCCTCCTGAGTTTCTGGGATTACAGGCATTTGCCAACACACCCAGCTGAGACCACATTTCATTGAAAATTTGTCCTGTAAGGTTTAGGGAACAACCTGGAATATTGCCAACACTTGTAAAGCTTTTATTAGATGAAATGACCAAGTTGAAAATTAGACAGAATTCTGTATTGCTGGTCTTACGAGAACCAAGGACTTAATAAAACCCTGTCACTTTCACAAAGAATAAAATTTTAGAACTGAGAAGGCACTGGATTAAGGGTCATTGTAATCCCCACCACAGCCCCAACCATCATCAGCCCTGTCCCCTTCTCATCCCCCACAATGTCATCTTCATTGCAGGTACCTACCACTGAGTCACACCCCCGGTTGATTTGTGTGTGTGTGTGTGTGTGTGTGTGTGTGTGTGTGGTACTGGAGTTTGAACCCAGGGCCTCATGCCTGCATGCTCTGCAAGTGCTGGACCACTGAGCTGTGCCCTCAGCCCATTTTTTACTTTTTGAGACAGGGTCTCGCTAAGTTACACAGACTGCCTCTGGTCTCGAACTTGGGATCCTCCCGTCTCTGCCTCCCGAGCCGCTGTGATTTCAGGCGTGCGCCACCGCACCTGGCCCCCAGTTGATTTTTGACTTTTTTTATTTAGAGTTAGGTTCTCCATAAGTTGCACAGGCTGCCTCTGGCCTCCCTCTGTTTATCCTCCCACCTCCTGAGTCGCTGAGATTAGAGGCATGTGCCACTGCACTTGGCAAAAGTCTGTGTTTTAATAATGAACGTAGTTCATTGAGAATTTCTTGATAAAACACCAGTTTTGATTGAAAAAGTCCAGGTGAGTGAAGGCCAGAAGACTCTGCTGTGCTGGGCTGTATTCCATTCCCTCTGGCTGCTGTGACAAACTGCCAGGAACTAGGTATCTAAGTATGGCAGAACTGATTCACCCACGGTTCCAGAGGCTGGAAGACCAAAGCCAAGGTGTCGGCAGGGCTGAGCTCCTTCTGAGGCTTCTAAGGGAGACTCGTTCTTCATCTTTTTCTGCATTTAGTGGCTCCAGCTGTTCCGTGGCCGAGTCCGCATCACTCCCATCTCTGCCTCCTCCCCTTCTTTCTCAACCCCTCCCAACCTTTCCATTATTAGGCCACATATGATCACAATTGGGGCCCCAGTGGTTAATCCAAGATAAACACCTTCTCTCAAGGTCTGGGGCTGGGAATTAGCTCAGTTGGTAGAGCGCCGCTCTGAAGTCTCTGAGGTCCTGAGTTCGATTCCCAGCATCGCAAAAATGGGAGAAGGATGTGGCAACCCACTCCTGAGGCAATCCCGAAACAATCAGCCATTGAAAATCCTATGAGGGTCACTATGAGTCAGACAAGACTGGATAGCACCTAACAACAACAACAACTCAAGGTCTGTAACTTATCTCTTAGCACATAAAGTGATTTTCACAGGTTCTGGGGATCTGGACTTGGGCATAGCTTTATGGGGGATACCATTGGGCCCATCGATAGAGGGGATCAAGCACTAGGTGCTGGGGAAGGGTGAAGTTCAGTCAGAACAGCACTTACTCTGTGGCTGCAGGCATGCGATTCCTAAATGTACGGCTCTTTTCTATTAAGTGGCATTCATGTGACTTCGTTTATGTAAATTCTATCTATAAGGTGGGGCTAGGATTTAGCTCAGTTGGTAGAGCACTGCGCTGCAGTCTCTGAGGTCCCAAGTTCAATTCCCAGCACCGCAAAAATGGGAGAAGGACCTGGCAATCCACTCCCAAGGCAATCCCGAAACAGTCTGCCATTGAAAACCCTGAGGGTCGCTATAAGATGGATACCTACTCGACGGCACCTAACAACAACAACACTCTATAAGGTAGGACAAGGGGGTGACAGCAGAAAAGTTCTTCCTAATTATAAATCCAGAGCTCCGTGTGGAGTGGGGTTTTCAACCCCAGCAAGGGTGTTATTCTTTTTCTTCTCCTAAATGTGTCAGTTGCAAATTTAGTTCTAGCTCTATGTAACTCAGCTCATTAAATATATGGATCATGAACAGAGTCACCCCAACTCTTTCTCTGTATCCCTGGGCAAGATGGCCCCTGGTTTTCTTGACTAGAGAGTGGTGGAGTGGCTCTGGATTGCCCACACTGTGGTAGCAGGGCCCCCACCAACCTACCTCGTCAGGGGCTCCTGGTCGAGCCCTGGCTGTAGACGGCTCCACCTGTCTCTCTTGGAGTCATTCGGCCCTTGTCACGTGTGGTCCACAAATATGTCTACCCACTTATACCAGGAGGTGTGGCTGTGGTTCCTTACAGTGGTGCTCGGGGGCCCCAACACCAAACTTAAGGAATTGTCATGATTTGAATATAAAGTGTCCCCCAGAGGTCACGTGCTTTCACATCCAGTTCAAGGCTGCTGGCACTGCTCTGGGACTTTGTGAAACCTTCCCAAGTGGGAAGCAGGTCCAGCTTGGAGGAAGTCACTCCCTGGGGATGGGCCTTGGGGGGTTTTATCCTGGACATGTGGCTTCTCTCTGTCTCTGTCTCTCTCTCCCCATCCCTCCCTCTCTCTCCCTCTCTGGTCCTGGTGTACCATGCCATGAGGTCGTCTGACATAGACCACTACCACTACTGTTGCCACTACCACTATGCCTGCCCTGCCACCATGATGAACTGATTCTCTGTCTGTGAGCTCCCCTTAAACCTCTTCCCCCATACGTTTGAGTGATTTCTGTCTGCTACAGTAATGACAGCTGACTAACACAGGATGCTTAAATATATTGAAATTTAAGGAGAATGAGCAATATATTACTCCCTCTTAATGGGATAAAAAACTTGTGGAACAGTATGTTAGATTTTTCTGTTGCTGAGACAAAATGCCTAAGCAAAACAACTTAGAAGATTTTAGCACATGGTTTCAGATGTTTCAGCCATGAGAGGTTGTTCCATGTTTCTGGGCCTGTGGCAATGGGAGCATGAGGTGTAAGACTCGGCTTCCCGGAGGGACACCGTGTCTATTCAAAGCGTTCCCAATGAGAGACGGAGACCTGAGCCGCTGCAAGCGCAAAGGATTTTATTGTCCGACGCGTCGGGGTCTACTCAGCTCCATCGAACGAGAGAGCGAGAGAGACCCCGAAATGCAGAAGCCAGGGCTTTTTATACCCTTACAGAAGCAAAATGGCGGGTTAGCTGACTGGTACAACTTTGATTGGTCACATTGGTTGACTTTTAAACTGATTGGTTAAATCAAATAGCAAGGCGCGAGCGGGAAGGGGGAAGGTTTCAGCATTCTGAGACGTTGGTGTTAGCGGCAGTTTAAGATAGCTCGGGACCTCCCAAGTTGGGAGGGGTGGGGTCTCTCTGAGGCAGTGGAAATATTTTCTTAGCCTGATCTATAAAATGGCTTTTCTGTGGCTAAGCTGGGTCCTTCAGAGGAACAGAAGGAGGAAGAGGATGTTCACATTATGGTGGACAGGAAGTAGGGCAGAACAGTAGCAGGAAGGGCCCAGGGCAAGATTCAGCCCCAAAGATACCCCACCAATAATCTTCTTCCTCCATCCAGGCCTCACCTTCCATAGTTCCACCACCTCTTAATAGTCCATTCAGATTTAGAATCCATTAATGGATGAAGTCATTCATTAGGTCAGAGCCGTCATCATCTAATTGTCTCAAAGACATCCTCACAGACACCCCAGAGGTGTGCTTTACTAATCTCCTAGGTTTTTCTCAACTCTATCAAGTGGACAATAAAGATTAACAATCGCAAGGAGCGGTGTTAAGAAGAAAAGCAGTATTTATTTCTTTTTTTTCATGGAGAGTTGAGAGAGAAGAAATGAGGAGCATTCATTCTGGCAATACAGGCAACAGGGAGAAGGAAGAGTTTCAGATAAGTATGGCGTCCGTCCTGGCTCTCTCATTTGAAAATTGTCATAGTTAACTTTATATGTCAATTTTATAGGGACTCAGAGTTCTGAGATTAAGCGTCGTTTCTGGGTGCATTTGTGAGAGCGCTTCTTGATGAGATCAACCCTTGCGTGGGTAGACTCAGGAAAGCAGATTGCCCTCTCCAATGTGAGTGGACATTGTTCAGCTGATGGGGGCCAAGAACAGAAAGGCAGAGGAAGGGGCCGTAGCTCTTCCTGCTCAATTGCTTGAGCTGGGACGTGGATCTTTTGCCCTGGATGAGACTTAGGGCCTGAGTGCTCTACTTTTCAGAACTGAACCCCTGACTTCCCTTGGTCTCCAACCTGTAGGTGGAGGACCATGACACTTGCAGCTTTCCTGAGTGCATAGGCCAGTGCTTAATAATAAAGGATTTTATTAATTCTGCAGTGCTAGTAAGCCACAAAGCCTTGGTTCATCTTTGTCCTCTTTTGTACTATGGGCAGCACCCAAAGGACCCAGGAAGATTGTTCCAGTGAAGAACCAGTTGAAAGAAAGTCTTTTGGACAGTTTCCAGTGTTACCAGGGTTGCATTTGCTGCCATCATTCTGCTGCCATCACCTGATACACTAGAAGAAGATTCTCCAGAAATAAAAGTAAAATATTATAGTATGTGGACGTTCAACCTACTAGAACATGATATATGCTCTGAAAACAAAATCTGAGTAATTTAAGCCTTTTGTATTAGGTAACTTATAATGCTCACTTTTTATTTCTTTATTTAGTCATTTTATAAATTGTTGCAATTCAAAGTAATGTAATGAACCTATAACAAAATATGCATAATCTAGAATATTATGACTAGTGGGAAATATGAATGAAGATGATAACCGTACTCAATTAATTTGTCCTTCTAGTTTATTCCACAGCTTTCTGACATTCCAGAAGTGGAGGTGTAATCAGTCATGAAATGGTTATTATTAGAAAATAAGACTTAGGCCAGTCTCTTGGGGCAAATATATTTTTTAGATGTATCTCTAAAATAATTTTCACAAAGTGTTTATATAATTTTATGTTTTTAAAACACACACACACACACACACACACACACACATCATGGCATCGCATTAAATGTGCAGAATGTTGTACCAGCCCCCTTTTGATCCAAGCTCCATTGCTAACTAGTTTTAGGATAAACAACCACCACTCCCTTTTGCTCTTAGGAGTGTAGGCTCTTCACCACGTGGGGAAGACCACAGATGTGATTTACTAAATGGTGAGCCTGGCCTCTGGGCCCTTGTGATTTCTCCGTATCTAGTTAGCATCATTCCTATTTTTCTTATTCCTCTCTGGAAGTCCAAGGGACACTGAAAAGTGCAGCCAGCAACATCCCCCCAAACAATGCGTGCTGGTGGACTTCAGGTCATACCACAGGCAAGGTGACCGGAAGAATGTCTTGGCTGAAATACAACCAGATCTTGAGTTCATTAGAAACTAGCAACTGAAACATAGTTGTTGTTAGGTGCCACTGAGTCGGTATCCAACTCATAGTGACCCTCATAGGGTTTTCAATGGCAGATTGTTTCGGGATTGCCTTGGGAGTGGATTGTCAGGTCCTTCTCCCATTTTTGCAGTGCTGGGAATTGAACTTGGGACCTCAGAGACTACAGCGCAGTGCTCTACCAACTGAGCTAAATCCCAGCCCAACCGAAACATAAGTAAACACAATTTTCATGTTCTTCTAGGATTGATAGAACATAAAGGAAAGCTACAAAAATAAAAACAAATAGACAGGCATATGAGCAAAATGACTGAGCTGCTACTAGAACAAGGAATGGAGCAATAAGCAAGCCTGTGTGAAGGAAACCAAATTCAGGATCCAGCCAGCAGGGATTGCTCAGCCTGAAACCTACACATTAGGCTAAGAAGCCTTGTAAGGGGTGGAAAATAGCAGCAATCTGTTGCATCTTCTGGCCCACAGTGAAAGTAAACAGAAATCCTTTTTGGAGATCTTGTACCACACACACACACACACGCACGCACGCACGCACGCACGCACACACACGCGCACACACAGAGAGAGAGAGAGAGAGAGAGAGAGAGAGAGAGAGTGATAGGTATGGCACAAAACAAATATATATGAAATATTTAAAGAAACAAAAGATAGCATCCAAGAATTAGGAAAGAATAAATGTTAATTAGCCACAGCACTTTTGAAAGAGAAATCATATAGTCTGATTGTTGTTGTTGTTAGGTGCCATCGAGTAGGTATCTGATTCATAGTGACCCTCATAGAGTTTTCAATGGGCTGAGTGCTTCAGAATTGCCTTGGGAGTGGATTGCCAGGCCCTTCTCCCATTTTTGCAGTGCCGGGAATTGAACTTGGGGCCTCAGAGACTGCAGAGCAGCGCTCTACCCACTGAGCTAAATCCCAGCCCAATAGTCTGATTAGAAACAAAATTATTGAAATTCAAAGTCAATAAATGGGCTAAGCACTAAATAAAATACAAAGTGACTGAAAATCAATGATGATAAAGGTAAAATAGAAGAAATAACCAGAATGTTTGAAAGGGAGACAAGGAAAGAGAAAATAAGAAAGCAATTTGGAATTTAGAAAACCAGTGTAAAAAATAAAGTGCAATGAATAGCAAGCCATATTAAACAAAGAACTTCATGCTTAGACACGTGGTTGTAGAACTGAAAGTCTTCAAATACATCCTAAAAGGAGTCCGAATATCAACCGCAAAAATCCACAAAGCTGATGACAACTATAAGAGAAAAATCCCCAAACAGAAGATAGTGGAGAACTGTCTTTTGAGCTTTAAGACAGTAATCTTCAAGCAAGGACTGCATCTTCAGTAAAACTATCATTAAAAAGAAACGTGTGAAGATCTTTTCTACTAGCTGAGAACTGGGAAAATGATGGTCAACAGACTGTTCTAAAGGTTTCTTTCTCCCTTCTTTCCTCCTTCTCTCTCTCTCTCTCTCTCTCTCTCTCTCTCTCCCTCTCCTTCCTTCCTCCCTTCCCTCCTTCCTTCCTCCCTTCCTTCCTTCCTTCTTTTCTTCCTTCCTTCTTTCCTTTCCTCCTTCCTCCCTTCCTCCTTCTTTCCCTCCCTCCCTCCCTCCCTCCTTCTCTTTCTTCTTTCCTTCCTTTCTTCCTTCCTTCCCTCCCTCCCTCCCTCCCTCCTTCCTTCCTTCCTTCCTTCCTTCCTTCCTTCCTTCCTTCTTCTTTCCCTTCTTTTTGTTCTTTCAAGAAGGGTCTCACAGTATAGCCCAGCCTAGCCTCAAACTCAGTCTTTCAGCCCCTGCCTCCTGAGTTTCAGAGTTACAGATCCGCATCACCATGCCTAGCATAAAGGGTTTTAATAAAGGTATTCTTTAGGCAGACAGAAAAATATTTGAGAAGGGAAATCTGAGGAAATCTGAAAATCTGCATCATCCCAGCTGGCTCCCTCACATTATTCCCCTCATTCTCCACCACAGAGGCGTGGGGCCAGCACTACGGCACTATTGTCATCCCAGGAGAATGAGAGGCCCCAGTGAATTGATTCAGCTGAAGAGTAGCCGTGCCGCTTTCCCAACGTGCAGCCCTGCATGCTGCCGGCTTCTGGATTCCGCCATGTCTTTGCCCGAGAAGATAAGCCGTGGCTCTAGGAAGTGCCCTGTTTTGGAAAGGGCCCTGGTTCTGGCAATTTCCCACTGCATGCAGGGGTTGAGGGCTTTTGCAGTCCGCTACCCCTAACACCTCCACCCTGGGGAGCCCCAAAGCAACCTACCCTTCTTGAGGATGACAGGTGCCCTGAAATCTATGCTTTACTTTGGCAATTGGGTCTGGAGGCAGAAGGCTTTCCGTGTTCTATGGAAACAGTTCTCATCCAAAAAAATGGATTTAATTTCTGAAAAGCAAACAGCTGAAGAATGAGCGAACAAATGCCGAAATAATAAACTAGAGCAGAGAAAACTCTTCTGAAAGCCTACGTCTCAATGTAGCTTTTGAGCCAAAATTTTTCCTCCTGTTAACAGTTATCAAAGAAATTTCTGCCCCTCTTCAGTGACTTTATTATGGCACTTGAAGATCCAATTACTACCAGATATGGTCATTTTTTCAGAGCTGCGTTTTTAAGGGCCTCTGAATTTTTGCTTTGATTAACACATTGATAAGACATATATTTTACTTAATCCAAGGGTGCCTGTGGGATTTGGTGGGGGGGACAGAATTCCAAAAATGAGGCCACACTGGAAATATGAAATACAGATATAGTTGTAAAACATTCAGCTAAAACAGCAATAAAATGGACCTCCAATGGGCCTCTTGAGGCATTCAAAGGAGCAGCCTCGTTCTGCGGGTGTGTTCAGACAGAAATAAATCAACCCGACATTGCTGAGTGGAAATAGAACCCCACTATATCTTTATTTAAGATTCGCAGGACGCCAAGTCAGAAGAGCGCAGCAGGGAGATGCATATTGTTTTTGAAACTGAAACATGAAAATGGCTGTAATTTTAATGTTTTTTTTTTTTGTTTTTTGGGGTTTTTTTTTTTTGCTGGAAAAAGGTCATGTTGGCGAGGTCGGGCCTTCTTAAGGTCACTTCTCACTGAAGTATCTGGCTGCCTTTGATATTCCGTCTAGCGGAGGCCCAGCCCTTCTAACATATGAAATGGGTTCCTTACACTCCCCAGGGCTATTTCCATCAGCATCTGTGGTTCTCACATGGGGTGGGAGATGAGCTGATGGCAGCCAAAGCTCCGCTGTGTCCCAAGCTGGAGATGCAGCAAAATTGAGAGGATGGGGAAGAAGTTCCTGTTATTATTGAAAAGGATGGTGTTTATATGTCTAATGTAAAAAAGATAGCTCTGAATCCCTGGGGGAGGAGTATGCAGAAGATGGTAGATGTAGAAAGTATTGGGATTATTGTTGCCCTCTGTGACAAAAAGTATGCTTTAAAAATGAGAGAGACATGTAATCGATTTCAAAATATTAACACTCTTGCTCTTCTCTCAAAGGGAGAACAGATTCATGATTTTGTAATAAGTTCTAAATGAGATAACCTGAAGCTGTGCTTTAGTAGATTATGAGCAAACCCCTTCATCAAACCTCTCACAGGGAGCGTTTTGAAATGGCATTCAACCTGGGTCTGAAGCAGGTAGATGAGCCCTAGTTCTATTATCTCTCACCTGTGACCATGGTCAACCCATTTGTCCCCATTGAACCTTTCTGTCCAGGTGGGATAGGTGGTGGTGGTGGTGGTGGTGTTGTTAAGTGCCATCGAGTTGTGTCCGATTCATAGGGACCCTCATAGGGTTTTCAATGGCTGATTGTTTTGGGATTGCCTTGGCAGTAGATTGCCAAGCCCTTCTCCCATTTTTGTGGTGCTGGGAATCAAACCTGGGACTCCAGAGACCGCAGAGGAGCGCTCTACCAACTGAACTAAACCCCAGCCCACAGATGGTGGTAGGGACATCTAATTCTAAATCATAGGTCACATGTCTGAGAGGAGTTTGCAAAATAGTCTAAAATGGGAAGAATCAGTAGCATTATTACCTCTCATAACCGACAATGGGGATGAGGGCTTTAGTCACTACACAGAATAAACCTGTTGTGGTTAGGTGCCGTCGGGTCAGTATCCAACTCATTGTTGTTGTTGTTAGATGCTGTCGAGTCCAACTCATAGCGACCCTATGTACAGCAGATCGAAACACTTGCCGATTCCGTGCCAGGCAAACGATCTTATTTATGTTTAAGCCCATTGTTGCAGACACTGTGTCAATCCATCTGGTGGAGGTTTTTCCTCTTTTGTGTTGACCTGCCACTCTTCCAAACATGATGTCCTTCTCCAGGGATTGATGTCTCCTGACTACATGTCCGAAATATGTAAGACGCAGTCTGGCCATTCTTGCTTCCAAGGAGCACTCTGGTTGTACTTCTTCTAGGACAGATCTGTTGGTTCTTTTGGCAGTCCATGGTACATTCAATAGACGTCTCCAGCACCACAATTCAAAAGCATCAATTCTTTTTCTGTCTCTCTTGTTCAATGTCCAGCTTTCACAACCATATGATGCCACTGAAAATACCAGGGCATGAGTCAGACACACCTTCGTCTTCAATGTGACATCTTTGCTTTTCAATATTCTAAAGAGATCTTTTGCCACAGCTTTTCCTAGAGCAATGCGTCTTTTGATTTCTTCACTGCTGCTTCCACAGGTGTTGATTATAGAGCCAAGTCAAGCAAAATCTTGGACAACCTCAATCTTTTCTCCATTTATTGTGAAGTTGCGTGCTGACCCAGTCATAAGGATTTTTGTTTTCTTGATGTTTAGTCGTAACCCATATTGAAGTCTATGACCCTTGATCTTCATCAGTAAATGTCTTAAATCCTCTTCACTTTCAGCAAGCAGAGTGGTGTCATCTGCATAACGCAGGTTGTTAATGAGTCTTCCTCCAATCTTGATGCCGCGTTCTTCCTCATAAAGTCCAGCTTCTCGGATTATTTGCTCAGCCTATAAATTGAAGAGATAGGGTGAAAGTATACAGCCCTGACGCACACCTTTCTCAACTTTAAACCACTCAGTGTTTCCTTGTTCTATTCGAACAACTGCCTCCTGGTTCATGTACAGAGTTCTCATGAGCACAATTAGGTGTTCTGGTATTCCCATTTTCTGAAGTGTTATCCATAGTTTGTTATGATCCACAAAATCAAATGCTTGTGCGTAGTCAATAAAACATAGATAGACATCTTTCTGATGCTCTCTGCTTTCAGCTAATATCCACCTGACATCAGCAATGATGTCCCCGGTTCCCCTCCCTCTTCTGAATCCCGCTTGATTTTCCAGTAATTCCCCATCGATATACTGCTGCAATTGCTTCTGAATGATCTTTAGTAGAATTTTGCTGGTGTGTGATATTAATGATATTGTCCAATAGTTTGCACATTCAGTCGGATCCCATTTTTTGGGAATAGGCACAAATATGGATCTCTTCCAGTCAGTTGGCCAAGTAGCTGTTTTCCAAATCTGTTGGCATAAACATGTTAACACCTCCAGTGCTGCATCTGTTTGCTGAAACATCTCTATTGGTATCCCATCAATTCCTGGAGCCTTGTGTTTTGCCAGTTCTTTCAAGGCAGCTTCCACTTCGTCCTTCAACACCATTGGTTCCTCTTTGTATGCAACCTCTTGGAATGGTTGGTCATCTACCAATTCTTTCTTGTATAATGACTCTGTGTATTTTCCCATCTTCTTTTGATGTTTCCTGCATCATTTAATATTTTCCCTGTAGAATCTTTCACTACTGCCACTCGAGGCTTGAATTTTTCTTCACTTCCTTAAGCTTAAGAAACATAGAGCGTGTTCTTCCCTTTTGGTTTTCTGCCTCCAGCTCCTTGCACATGTCATTATAATATTTGTTTTTGTCTTCTGAAGCTGCCTTCTGAAATCTTCTGTTTAGTTCCTTAACTTCATCATGTCTTCCTTTTGCTTTAGCTGCTCAAAATTCAAGGGCAAGGGCAAGGTCCAGTGTCTCTTTTGACATGTAATTTGGTCTTTTCTTTTTTTCTTGTCTTTTTAGGAACTTTTTGCTTCCTTCTTGAATGATATCTTTTATGTCATGCCACAACTCTTCTGGTATCCTATCATTTGTGTCTAATGCATTAGACCTATTTTTGAGGTGGTCTCTGAACTCAGGTGGGATATACTCAAGGTCATACCGTGGCTCTCGTATACTTGTTCTAATTTTCTTCAGCTTCAGTTTGAACTTGCATATGGGAAGCTGATGGTCTGATCCATAGTCGGCACCTGGTCTTGTTTTGACATTTTGTACAGAGGTTTTCCATCGTCTCTTTCCACATATGTAGTCAATTTGATTCCTGCATGTTGCATCTGGTGAAGTCCATGTGTATACTCTCCGTTTATGATGTTGAAAAAATGTATTTGCAATGAAAAGGTCATAGGTCTGACAAAATTCTATCATGCGATCTCCAGCTTCGTTTCTGTCACCAAGGCCATATTTTCCAACTACTGAGCCTTCTTCTTTGTTTCCAACCTTTGCATTCCAGTCACCAGTGATTATCAGTATGTCTTGATTGCATGTTTGATCTATTTCAGATTGCAGAAGCTGATAGAAGTCTTTCCTTTCTTCATTTGTGGCCTTAGTGGTGGGTGCATATATTTGAATAATAGTCATATTAACTGGCCTTCCTTGTAGGCGTATGGATATTATTCTATCACTGACAACATTGTATTTTGTGACAGATCTTGAAATGTCTTTTTTGATGATGAATGCAGCCCCATTTCTCTTTAGTTTATCATTCCAAGCATAGTAGACTATATGATTGTCTGACTCAAAATGGCCTATGCCAGTCCATTTTAGCTCACTGATGCCTAGAATGTCAAAGTTTATGTGCTCCATTTCTCTTTTAATGATTTCTAATTTTCTTAGATTCATACTTCGTACATTCCATGTTCCAATTATTAATGGATGTTTACAGTTATTTCTCCTCATTTTGAGTTGTGCCACATCAGCAAGTTGAGCACCCTGGGGCTTTACTCCATTTCCGTCATCACAGTAGACTCTACTTGGAGGAGGCAACTCTTCCCCCAGTAGTCTTTTGAGTGCCTTCCAACCTGGTGGCCTCATTTTCCGGCACTTTATCTGACAGTGTCTCTTTGCTATTCATTTTCAATGGCTAGTTGTTTTGGGAGTGGCTTGTCGGGTCCTACTCCCTAGTCTTAGTCTGGAAGCTCAGCTGAAAACCTGTCCACCATGGGTAACCTTGCTCATGTCCGAGGTTACAGTGGCAGAGCTCTCAGCCCCATCGCAACACGCAAGCCCCCACAGCAAACTGACAGACTCTGTGGGGGCTCTGGTGCTTATTTGAGCTTATAAGCTGGGTATATTCTCAGCTTTTTGGTCTGTGTGATTCTCTCTTTAGTCCACCAGCCCAACTCCAATGGGGCTAAGGGCTAGGGATGCAATAGATTTTGTTTCTCCTCTGTAGGGTGGGAAAGGGGGGGTGATCTGGTGACAGAAGAGGGGGAAAGAGGAGGTAGAGGACAGAGGCTAATAGAAATTACTGTCAAAATTAAAATTAAGGTTAAGACTTAAGGGTAAAATAAATAATACAAGGACACCTATATAGCTTAAGAAAAAGAGAAGGAGAATAGAAAGAGGGAAGAGAGTAAAACAAGAAATGAAGAAAATAGAAATAAAAATTAATAAAAAAATAAAAAACCTCACACATACACGCTCCCACCCACATATAAAATCGCTTGTAGTCAGGTGCAGTGGTATACACCTGCAATCCCAGTGGCTTGGGGGGTGGAGGCAGGAGGATCACAAGCCCAAGATCACAGGCAGCCTGTGCAACCCAGTGAGACCCTGTCTCAAAAAGTAAAAAAAACATGGGCTGGGGGCACAGCGCGGCAGTCCAGCACCTACAAAGCAAATAGGTGCAAGACCCTGAACTCAAACCCCCGTACAAAACAACAAAAACAAACAAACAACAACAATAAAATAAAACAAAGCAAAAAACCCAAAAAACAAAAAAACAAAATCAAAACAAAAACAAAAACAAAACCATGCATACATGCTCACACACATATAAAAACACTTCTAGTCAGGTGCGGTGGTGCACGCCTGAAATCCCAGCAGCCTGGGGGGCGGAGGCAGGAGGACCAAAAGCCCGAGATCAGAGGCAGTTTGTGCAACCCAGCAAGCCCCTGTCTCAAAAAGTAAAAAAATATGGGCTGGGGGCGCA
>VMDO01028140.1:0-24328 GCA_007922755.1 Pedetes capensis
TAAATGGACTAAAAATCGCATGTAATTGTTCTAACAAGATAGAAACAAAGACCACTACAGGAAAAGTTTCTATCTTAAACAGAAATGGAACCCAAGGACATATAGAAAAATACTATATAGTAAAAGATAGAGAAGACTTGGATGGGAAACTTAGATAGGAAGGGGGGAGGGGGAAACATAGAGGAGGGTAAGGGGTAACTTATATGAATAATGCTTATCAAATTGCATATATGAAAATTGTCACAACGAAAAGCATGTCAAAATGAATCACATGATGTACATTAAAAATTTCTAATAAAAAAATAACGCTATGTTAATTGTCTTAACTCTCCTATTAAAAGACACAGACTATCTGATTGGATTAAAAAACAAAGATCCAACTGACTCTTCTTTGCAAGAAACATACCTCTGTAGCGAAGACATACAAAGATTGAATGTGAATACAATATACTAAGGAAGTGGAAAAATAATACACTAAGAAATTGGAAGGGCTGGGATTTAGCTCAGTTGGTAGAGCGCTACGCTGCAGTCTCTGAGGTCCCGAGTTCAATTCCCAG
Source organism: Pedetes capensis (assembly GCA_007922755.1). Lineage (NCBI taxonomy): Eukaryota > Metazoa > Chordata > Mammalia > Rodentia > Pedetidae > Pedetes > Pedetes capensis. The sequence goes on from VMDO01028140.1 coordinate 558, forward strand.
CACCGCAAAATGGGAGAAGGACCTGGCAATCCACTCCCAAGGCAATCCTGAAACAGTTAGCCATTGAAAACCTATGAGGGTCGCTATGAGTCAGATACTGACTCGATAGCATCTAACAACAACAACAACAAGAAAGTGGAAGATGAAAATAAGTAGGAGTGGCGATTCTGACAAAGCATAATTCAAACCAAAATTAGTGAAAAGTGATAAAGAAATAATCAAGAAGATATAATGGTTGTAAGTATATATGGACCAAACATTGGTGCAGCCAATTTTATAAAACAAGCACTACTAGAGATAAATAGACAGGTAGGTCCAGAGACAATAATAGTGGGTGATTTCAATACCTTACAGAAATCAATAGATAAAAAGTCATCCACATAAAAAATCAAAAGGGAAACTTCATAGGTAAGTGGCACCATAGATCAAACAGATCTAACTGAAATCTACATAATATTCCATCCAAGATCTGCATAAGACACACTGTTCTCACCTGCTCATGGATTTTCTTCAAAATGGATTGCATTTAGCCAATGAAACAAGTCATAACAATTAACATATTCTTGTGATTTATCAGATTAAAATCAAATAAAGCTGGAAGTTGATAGCAAAATAAACTACAGAAACTATACAAACAGAGTTTAGGAAATGTCATTTGAATTATCAGGACATCATTAAAGAAACAAGAGAGAAAGCTTAAAAAATCCTAGAATCCAATGGAAAAAAAAAACACAACTTATCAGAATGTTTAGGAAGTAGAAAAGGCCTCTAAAGGGGAAGTTTACAGTTATGGGGACCCACATTAAACAATCAGGGAGAACTCATATAAATAACTTAATGATGGACCTTAAACACTTAGAAAAATAATAACAAGCCAAACCAAAATATTAAGTGGTAAGAAATAGATGAGTTCAGAAATCAATAAAATAGAGACTAACAGAACAACACAAATAATCAAGGAAATAAAGAGTTGGTTCTTTGAAAAGATAAATAAGATTGACAAGCTCTTAGCCAAACAAACCAAAAGAAATAAAAGAAAAAAATCACTAAAATTAGACATGAAAAAGGGAACATTATGACAGATACAAAGGACATACAGGAGACCATCATCGAATATAGTAAAAACTTATATTCCAGTAAACTGGAAAACATAGAAGAAATGAAAAAATTTCTAAACACATATTATCTACCAAACTAAATTAAGAGAATATAAACAACCTATAAAAGTTTGTAAAGAGCAATAAAATGAATCAGTAATAAAGATTCTTTCAAAAAGAAATACCCAGGACCAGACAGATTTACTGCTGGATTTTACCATATCTTTAAAAAACTACCTTCAATAATCCTCAAACTATTCCATCCAATAGAAAAGGAAGGAACACTATGAATTGTGTTCTACAAAGCCAGTTTTACACTGATACCAAAACCAGATAAGAACACAGCAATAAAATAGAACAAATTCCTTGATGAACATAAATACACAGATTCTGGATAAAATAGTTTTAAACCAAGTTAAACAATACATTAAAAATGTCATAAGCACCACACACAGTGGTGCATACTTATAATCCCAGTGACTAGGGAGCCAGAGGCAGGAGGTTGCAAGTTCGAGGCCCAAGGCCCAAGATAAGAAATAAAATAGGCACAGATCAATGGTAGAGCTTTTTCAAAATATGTGCAAGTCTCTGTGTTTAGCACCCCAGAACAATAAATAAGTAAGTAAATAAATAAATAAATAATGAAAGGACCAAAAACCACGACCAGTTTGCCTTCATGCCAGAAATGCAAGAAGCATTCAACATAGGCAATTCAATAAAGGTAATACAACACACAAACAGAATAAGGTTCGGAAATTACATGACAATTTCATTAGATATGGAAAAAGCCTTTGACAAAGTTAAGCATTCCTTCCTGAAAACACCTCTGAAGAAATATACATTAACCTAATAAAGACTATATAAGACAGATGTATTGTGAACATTTTACTACATGGGAAAAACTGAAGGCATTTCCTTTAAAATCAATAATGGGACAAGGGTGTTCACTTTCTCCACTCTCATTGAATATAGAGCTTGAAATCTTAGCCAGATCAATAACACAAGACAAAGAAATATAAAGGAAACAAATAAGAAAGGTAAAACACAAATTGTCACAGTTTGTAGATGATATAATCCTATTTTTGTAGCTAGGTGTGGTGACACCTGCCTATAATCCCAGATATTATGGAGGTGGAGGCAGAAGGATTCTAAGTTTGATGTGGGAGGCAGCCTGCATAAGTTAGCAAGAGTCTCATGCAAAAAGTAAAAACTGGGCTGGAGGTGCAGTCCATTGGTAGGGCACTTGCAAAGTAGATGTGAGGCCTTGGTTTCAAATGCCAAATACTACAAACAAAACAAAACAAAACAAAAAAACAAACCTATAATTAACATACCATAAGACTTGACCAGAAAACTCTAATATCTGAAAAACCCATTCAGCAAAGAAGTGAAGTACAAAATCCACATGAAAAAGTATTTGTTTTTGATATACCAATAATATGCATACAGAGAAAGAAATGAGAGAAAAAAATCTCATTTCCAATAATTTCAAAAAATGCCTAGAATTAAACCTAACCATGGAGATGAAATGACCATGCAATAGAAACTTTAAACACTGAAGAAAGAAACTGAAGAAGACAATAGAAAATTTAAAGATCTCTCCATGAGGATTGGCAGAATTAATATTATGAAAATGGCTATGTTACCAAAAGTTATCTACAGATTCAATGCAGTCCTCATCAAAATTCCAAAAGCTGAAATCTTGAAGGGAGCTAAAGTGATTCCATGTCTGTAGTTCCTTCTACCTTCCTGCAACTCAGTGCAGAAAAGCATCCCTCTAATTTAGGGTTATCATAGATTAAAGAATAAGCAAATATGTACTTGTCAGTAAAAATCACCAAACAGGAGAATGGTGCAGAAAGTTATATACCTTGATAGTTTCTTTGATTATAATTATCATAGAATATAAAACAACTGCATATTCAGAAGAAGAGTTTTTAAAGGATTAACAAATTAAGTCCTCAAAATGAGTGAACAAAAGTAGAAATATACAAAAGATACAGCATAAAATAATAAAAATTTCTTGATAATAAAATGTATTTTTAAGAAAACATTGAGTGGTTAAAAATATTAAGTACAGATGTAGTCAACTAGAAGATAGACCTAAACAAATTGTTCAGAATATGTATACGTTAAGGAGATGTAAAATACTAAAAATATGTTAAGATATATAAAGACAAGAATAACATATATCTAATTAGGTTTTGGGGCTGGGATTTAGCTCAGTTGGTAGAGCACTGTTCTGCAGTCTCTGAGGTCCCAGGTTTGATTCCCAGCACCGCAAAAATGGGAGAGGATATGGCAATCCATTCCCAAGGCAATCCTCGAACAATCAGCCATTGAAAACCCTATGAGGGTCGCTACGAGTCAGACATGACTTGACAGCACCTAACAACAACAACAATTAGGTTTCAAGGAATAGATAATAAGAAAATCATGGGAAGCAATACTTGATGAAATTAAGAGGAAGACACTCATTAAAAATAAAAAGAAGAATTAATATGCTAAGAAAGGAGAGATGATTAAATCATTTAAGGCACAAATGGCACAGAAGTCATAGAAAATAAAAAGGAACAAAAAGTAATGTTGAAAACATAAAACAGTAACAAATATGGTAGTTATCAATCTAACTACACCAACAACCTTAGAAACCAGATACTTGGCCAACTGACTAGAAGAAATACATATTTGTGCCTATTCCTAAGAAAGGAGATCCAATAGAATATGGAAATTATTTAATGATATCATTAATATCACTAGCAAGTAAAATTTTACTAAAGTTCATTCAAAAGCAACTGCAGCAGTATATAGACAGGGAACTGCCAAAAAATCAAGCCAGATTCAGAAGAGTGTGGGGAACCAAGGACATTGATGCTGACGTCAGATGGATATTATCTGAAAGGAGAGAATAGCAAAACATGTCAATATATGTTTTATTGACTATGATTTGACTGTGTGGATCACAATAAATGATGGAAATAATTGTGAAGAATAGGAATACCAGAGCACTTAACTGTACTAATGAAGAATCTGTACCTGGACCAGGAGGCAGTCGTTCAAACAAAACAAGGAAAAACTGCCTGGTTTAAAGTTGAGAAAGGTGTGTGTCAGGGCTGTGTCTTTTCACTGTACCTCTTCAATCTCAACGCTGAGCAAATAATCTGAGAAGCTAGATTTTATGAAGAAGAATGAAGCACCTTGATTGGAGGAAGACTCATTAACAACCTGCGTTATGCAGATGACACAACTCTGCTGAAAGTGAAGATGACTTGAAACATTTACTGATGAAGATCAAAGAACACAGCCTTCAGTTTAGATTGTGCTTCAACATTAGCAAAACAAAAATCCTTACAACTGTCAGTATGTAGCTTCATGATAAAAGGAGAAAAGGTTGAGATTGTTTAATATTTTGCTTTACCTTATTCTACAATCAACACCCATGGAAGCAGCAGTCAAGAAATAAAAAGATGCATTGCACTGGGGAAAGCTGTTACAAAAGACCTCTTTAAAGTGTTGCAAAGTAATGATGTCACATTGAAGGCAAAGGTGTGCCTGATTCATGCCATGGTACTTTCAGTGGCATCACATGGTTGTGAAAGCTGGCCAGTGAATAAGGGAGATGAGAAGAACTGATGGTTTTGAATTACGGTGCTGGAGACAAATATTGGATTTATCATGGACTGTCAAAAGAACCAACAGATCTGTCCTAGAAGAAGTGCAACCTTGGATGCAAGAATGGCTAGACTGCATCTGACACATTTTGCACATGTTGTCAAGAGGGATCAGTCCCCGGAGAAGGACATCATGTTTGGGAGAGTGGCAGGTCAACGAAAAAAAGGAAGCCCCTCCACTAGATGGATTAACAGTGTTTGCAACAATGCACTTAAACATAATAAAGATTGTGTGCCTGACACAGAATCTGAGAGTGCTTATTTTTGTTGTATATAGGGTCTCTATGAGTCAGACATGACTCAAGGACACCTAACAACAACACCAATAATCACCTCAAACATCAATGGTCAAGAAAGACATATTGCTAGAATGGATCAAAAAGCAAGACTGTCAAGATGGTGCATGCTTGTAATCCCAACAACTCTGGAGGCAAAGGCAGGAGGATTGCAGCTTCAAGGCCAGAGGCAGCCTGCATAACTTAGTAAGATTTTGTCTCAAAATAATAAATAATGGACTGGGAGTTCAGCCCAGTCATAAAGCAGCTGCAAGTGTCTGGGTTCAACCCCCAAGTATCGAAGGAAAAAAATAATAAAACAAGACCCAATATAATGCATTATGTCTTAAAGTATCTATTTAAAAACTCACTTTAAATACAAAGGCTGGGAGCTAGAACTGGAAGGTGCCATCAAGTCGTTTCCAACTCATAGTGACACTCATAGGGTTTTCAATGGCTGATTGGGGGTTGCCTTGAGAGTGGATTGCAACATCCTTCTCCAATTTTTGCAGTGTTGGGAATTGAACCTGGGACCTCAGAGACTGCAGAGAAGCACTCTACCAACTGAGCCAAATCCCAGCCCCAAATACAAAGGCAAATATAGCTTAAAAGTAGAGGGATGGAGAATGATCTACAATACCAGCACTAATCAAACAACTGAGGAATTGTTGTTGTTGTTGTTGTTAGGTGCCCTCGAGCCAGTATCCGACTCATAGCGACACTCATAGGGTTTTCAATGGCTGACTGTTTCGGGATTGCCCTGGGAGTGGATTGCCAGGTCTTTCTCCCATTTTTGCAGTGCTGCTAATCGAACTCAGGACCTCAGAGACTGCAGCGCAACGCTCTACCAACTGAGCGAAATCCCAGCCCAACTAAGGAATAGCTACCTTAATTTTTGATAAAGCAGACTTCAGACTTCATTGGGGATAAGGAGCATCGCACAATGATGAAGGGGTCAATATTGCAAGATGACATAATCCTTAAAATATGAAAACCCCAAATGGTAGTAAGGAGAGCAATAGGTAGTTTCATACATTGCTAATGGCAATATACTATAGCACACAATTTCAAAGACAGTTTAGTAGATTTTTGCAAAACTAAATATACTAATCACATTCATTCAAGCAATCTCATTCCTTGTTATTTCCCAAAAGATGAAACAATAACGTCCACATAAAAACCTGCTCATGGAAGTTGATAGCAGCTTCATTTATAATTGTCAAAACTAGGGAACAGTCATATGGGCAAATGAATAAATAAACCTCACTGCACCCAGGTAGTGGAATATTATTTAGTATTAAAAAGCAATGGACAGTCAGGACATGGAAAGCCTTGGAGAATACTTAAATATCTATAACTGAGTGAAAGTAGTTAATCTGAAAAGGCAACATACTGTATGTTTCCAACAATATGATGTTCTGAAAGAGGAAAACTATCAGGCAGTTAAAAGATCAATGGTTTCCAGAGATTTGAGGGATGAAAATGATAAAAAAGCAGAGCATAGACAATTTTAGCACAATACAACAATTATTTGTGATATTGTAATGGTATATACATGTTATTATACATGGTTAAAATCCATAAAATTTACAACACCAAGAAAAACACCTAATTTATACTACTGTCTCATGTAGATGGGCTGGGATTTAGCTCAGTTGGTAGAGTGCTGTGCTGCAGTCTCTGAGGTCCCGAGTTCAATTCCCAGTACCCAAATAAAAGAGAAAGCCAAGGTGAAATCAGTAGTAAATTTTATTTTTTATCATATCTTAAAGACCTAAACTTCCTTCATGTAAATACCACTAAGTGGATTCTCTTTTAGGATATCAAACCTAAAATAAATTGCTGGGAATAAATATTTTGATCACAATTTCTCAAATTTTAATTTCATGATCTTTTGTAAAGGATAAATTTTCCCTACCATTACAATGAGATTTAATTTTTTTGCAGTAGTAGGGGTTTGAACCCTTGGCCTCATATATTTTCAAAACAATTTTGAGAAAATATAAAGCCTCTATATCAGGAAGTAGGGCTGGGATTTAGCTCAGTTGGTAGAGCTCTGTGCTGCAGTCTCTGAGGTCCTGAGTTCAATTCCCAGCACCACAAAAATGGGAGAAATCCACTCCTAAGGCAATCCCGAAACAGCCATTGAAAACCCTATGAGGGTCGCTGTGAGTAGGATACCGACTCAACGGCACCTAACAACAGCAACAACTCATGCAGATATGAGTGGGATTGACTTGATGGCACCTAATGACAACAATAGCATGTAGATAATATAACCTATTGTTGTTGAGGGAATGCTGATAATCGGGGTATTTATAAATTTTTGGGTGTTCTCGGAGATATTGAAATCATGTGGGCTTTTCACTCTGTTTTGTTGTGAAACTAAAACTACCCTAGCCAATAAAAATATCAATTTAAAATATAATAGATAAAATTTTTAGGACTATTGTCAAACATGAATGTAGACATGCAAGAAGCAGAACACATGCTTCATAAAATAACTTAGAGGAAATATACATCTTTCTGCCCAAAGGAATCTAAGTCAGTATATGAGAGGGATACCAGCACATCCATGTTCATTGAGGTGCTATTCACAATAGTCAAGTTATGGAATCTGTCTAGTTGCCTATCAACAAATAAAAAATGAAAAAATTAGGAATATAAACACAATGGAGTTTTATCAGCTATAAAGAAGAATGAAAGTATGTCATTTGCAGGAAAATGGATGGAATTGGAGATCATGATGTTCGGTGAAACAAGTCAGACTCAAGAAGGCAAAGATAACTTTTTTATATGTAGAATTTAGATTTATTAGTAGAAACATGATCTTTAATTGACAAATTTCTAGAGGCTCAAAGTGGACTAATTTGAGAGTTACCAGTTTTGGGAAGCTAATCCTAATGGTGCTCTCACAATTTTACAGATTTTACCTCCAGAAGCCATATCAAGATCTAAGGGTAAATGATGGAGAAAAATCCCTTTGTGTTTGTGGCCTGGAAAGCAGAAAAGTGATCATTTTGTTATGTTCTCCTTAACCATGGGCAACCCTTAAAAGAAAGTGTCTACCAGAAAGTAGGACACTTTTTTTTTGTTTTCAGTACTGGAGGTTGAACCCAGGGCCTCGCACTTGCATGCTTTGAAAGTAATGGACCATTGAGATGCATCCCCAGCCCATTTTTTTTTAATTTTTTGAGACAGGGTCTCACTAAATTACTCAGACTACCTCTGATCTCGAATTTGCCATCCTCCTGCCTCTGCCTCCTAAATTGTTGGGATTACAGGTGTACACCACCGCTCCCGGCTCAGATACTTTTTTTTTTTTTAACCAAAGCCTAACTGACTTGGGGGAAGGGAAATATCCAACTTATTCCCCCAAGCTATCCTGTGTAACCTAAGGGATGAAAACCTAAGAAGTACCTGAAAAGGTCACAGGACATGGACACATGCTCCTAAAAGACTGAGATCTAATAATTTAGTTACATAATGCTTCCTCTTCCCGACACATTACAACCACATTAATAATTAGAATAGATTACAATTTAAAGGACTTCTAGGTTCAAATCCTATTTAAGAATGAGTTTCAAACATAAATCTCAACATAATTATAGTTATGTTTGAGATACGTATTGTAGTATCACAAGTTTTTTGATATAGTAGAGAAAGAAATAAGATATGCAATATAATGTAAAAAATAGAAAAAAAAGTTTTTACAATGGATTTTGTAAGCATATTACAGGGTGACGTGTTCTATAGCTGTGATTCTACTTATTCAAATGGATGTAATTTGCATATTTTTGTATGGTAGAAAGGATGGATGAAAATTTTTTAAAAAGAATGGGTTTCTAGGGAAATCCAACAGCAGGGCAAACAAAACCAAACCACTAGAGAAAATTTTAGCATCTGACTCCAGTTATAGAAAACATTAAGCACAGTTTAACTCTCAGCAAGATGAATGCAAAAGTTCATATTAATGTTTACTTATTTTGATTCCTTATATTCATTATACCATGTGTCATCTTCAACAAAAAATTATGACATGCTAAATGCAAAAAACCTCATGGCATTCAGAGGCTTTGCAGGTATCATTATTACAGTAAGATATGGCAGAATTTAAAACAATTCTTAGAAATATGCTAAAAACTTTAATATGAAAAATGGACAACATGCCAGAGCACAGAGGGATTGTAAGCAGAGACATGAAAACTGTAAGAAAGAATCAAAAGTAAATGCTAGAAATTAAAAACACTGAAAAGAATGTCTTTGATGGGCATATTGGTAGATTATGGCCAAGCAAGCTTAAAAACACAAAAACACTTCCAAAACTGAAATGCAAAGAAGAAAATAGTGGAGAAAATGTAAAATAATTCAAGAAATGAGAGTTGATTACAAATGGTGAAGTAGAATTATTAGAAAGAAAGAAACAGAAGAATTATCTGAAATAATAAGGACAGAATTTTTTAAACTCAGTGGCAGACACCAAACAAAGATTGTGGGAACTCAGAGAATGCAAAGCAGGATAAATACAAAAAAATACTCCTTTGTATATAATATTTAATTGCAGAAAATTGAAGACAGAAAATTTTGAAAAAAACACAGCGAAAATATATCTTACTTATAGGTTAGGGTTCCTGCAGCCGTAGCACTGTAGCATCTCTGAAACTAAGCAGGGTCAGGCCTGGTTAGTACTTGGATGGTAGACCGCCTGGGAACACCAGGTGCTATAGGCTTAGAAGGACCCGGCAACCCACTCCCAAAAATCAATCCACCATTGAAAATCCTATGAACAGCAGAGAAGCACTGACAATAGCGTTTCTCCTGTGGTACTAGGATCACTATGAGTCGGACACCGACTTGACCACACCTAACAACAGCAACATGGGTTAGGGTTATTAGTTGGATACCGACTTAAGGGTATCTAACAACAACAAGAACAACATAGATAAACAAGGATCAGAATTACATCAGCTTTCTCTTTAGACACTAGGGAAGCAAAGAGTGGAATAAAGTACTTAAAATGTTAAAGGAAAAATCCTAGCAGACTAAAACTCTGTGTTCAGTGAAATTATCCTTTGAAAGTAAAGGAGAAATTAAAATTTTCACAGGCAAAAAGTGAAAAGATTTTCACCAGTAAGTCTGCTTAAATAAGTCTAATTTTATTTTTATTTGATTAAACAGCAGCTTATTTAAAATAATAGCAAACATATATTTGGCAATTATAATTTATGGATAAGTGAGAGAGGAATTGGGAATGTGGTACTTGCACAAACCATGAAGAGATATAGCATCATTTGAAAGCAGAATTAGATTATTTGTAAATATATATTGTAAATTCTAGGGCATGGATGTTCACAAGAGGAAACTCTTGGCATTACTGATGCTATTTGTAAGGTTTTCAATGGCTAATTGCTTTGGGAGTGGGCTGCTGGGTCCTTCTGCCTACTCTGTCTTAGTCTGGAAGCTCAGCTGAATCCTTTCTATCATGGGTGGACCTGCTGGTATCTAAAATGCTGGTGGCATACTTTTCAGCAACTCACAGGCCCCCACAGCACTACAAGCTGACAGACACATGGGGATAGAAAAATTAGGTAATCCAAACAAAGTAAAACTCAACACTATTTACCACTTCTAACTTTACAGTGTATACAAGTTATACATAATTTTGTACTTTGATTTTTTAATCATTTAAAGTATTATAAGCTTCTTCTCAAGCTCTTTAATATGTCTGCAGATGCAATAATTTATTTAATTTTTGTTGGACATTTAAGATTTGCATAGCAATAGAATTCTGTCTAGCATATGTGGTTGGTCCCCTGCACCCCCCCCCACACACATGCTACTATGAACAACCTTATAAATTCATTTTTGTACAATTATAGCAAGGATATTATGAAGTACATATATGAAATAGGAATTATTAGGTCAAAAATATGCATATTTTAAGACTTTAAAAACATGCTGACAAAATGTTCTCCCAACACTAACCCAATCAACTGTACTGTGTAACATATTACACGCAACTTCAGTAACACTAGCCATACTTGTCAGGTTCTTTTTCTCTCTCCCTCTGCATTGTGGATGGAAGTAAGAGGTGGGTACCCTGATGCTGCACCCAGTGGCGAGACTGTGGCCAGAGAACAGAGCATCATGCAGAGGATAAAAGAACAAGGGTTTATTCACAGAGGATAAGAAAGGGACTCAGGATTAGGGAGAGGGGAAAGGGGATTTGGGGAGGGAAAGCGCTCAGCTGCTGTCTCCACCACTGGGGCAGAGACTCCTGGGTGTCATTGCTCTTTTGGCTCATAAGCTTCACCACTTTGGAGACCCTGCACTTGACTCTCGGAGGCTTGTCTCACGGAGTCTTGCCTCTGGAAGCTGTCGGTCTATGCAGAATATCCGGCATTGTAGAAGTCTATATCAGGTAGAGATGGCAGGCAGGTTGAAGTACGATGAAGGCCGGTTGGAGGAAGGCTGAAGACTAGGCTAGGCAGGCACTTAAATGGGTCTTGGGTTCTGAAGGAACTGCAAGGACTTCTCTTAGATGGTATTCAGAAAAGTTGTTGAGCTCTGAGCTCCGGAGTTTATATAGCCTTATAACTAGCCAATCAGGGGAACAGGGTTGGATCAGACATTTCTGATCCAACTTGACCAACTGGGCACCGGGAGGGGGAGTGTTGGATGCTACTATACCTCAGGTGGCATCTTGGCCTATTCGATGGGAGTTGGGAAGAATGAGACACCCGGATGTAGGGCAAAGGTGAACATTGCCATCTTGTCCCATAGAGTTCAATGGGGGCAAATGACTGGATGTAGGGTAAGGGTCACTCTCCTTGGCCAAGAGAGGTCAGTCCTCCAAGTGGTCTAGATGGGCTCCTATGGTCAGCCACATTTGGGGTACTTTCTATCCCCCTGGGGATCCCAACACATACTCATTATTATTTTTCATTGTTGTCAATATTATTGTTAAAAGAAGCTTTCTCATCTCAATTTGCATTTTGTTATGAGGTTGGATAAAGTTTAAATTTGTTTACATTAATGAATTGACTTGCCAATTTTTCATTTCATCATTTTTATTGATTGAGAATAGTTCTTTTTATAATTATGAACCCTTGCTGAGTCAATTTTGTAAATATTTCACCTGCTGTTCTTTTTTAAGTTTTTTCTAGTATATTGAAAGTACAAGAGTAGTTGATTGCTATGAGTGGTGTTTCACTAGTCTTTTCCTCTATGGTTTCTGTCCTAGAGGTTATGTTTCAAGAGGCCTTCCTCTAACTATAGTTACTAATTTATTTTGGTTTAATTATGTTCATGGTTTCTTATAAAAATTAGCAGCCATTGGCTTTCCAATTCTATGTAGGCACATTTAAACACATGTAATGAAGCAAATTATGACAATGATAAAATGGTTCACTTTCTGTAATATTCTACATTTATAAACATATGTCTGCAGATACAGGTATGCACATAAATTTGTATATATTTATATAAATCAATTCCTTAGCCTCTCCTTTAGAAGCGTCTGCATTGTGTATGTAAAAATATGTGAACACATGATAATGACACATGTATTTACCAGAAAACTGGTGTTTTAGACATAATTTTCACCCTCTTTATCATGACTAAATCCTAAAATATCTTACAGTGTATTCTTTTCAAAATATTTCTGAATTTTCATATACAATATGGCATGAGTCTACTTGTATACATTTGATGACTATTGATATAAACAACTATAATTTAGTTTTCATTTCAAAATAACCAGAAAAGAGGATCTTACATGTTTTTATCACATAAGAAGATAAATGTCAGAGATAATCTGTATACAATTTATCCTGATTTTATCATCACACTATGCTCCTTAAACATATACAATTATTTAAAAATAAAGTACTTTTATGTATGTTGTTATATTGCAAAAAGAGTTCACAAATTAAAAAATGTACTATTGTTAGCTGCCATATATATTCTATACCAATTATCAACCAAAATTTTCTTTACCAACTACTTTGGATCATTTTCAGTTTCAGTAAGCCAGTACTACTAATAATAATGATGTTGAAATATGCTTTCAATTAGACAAACCCAGTGTGAAGAAGATATTTGGGGATTTTAACATGTAATGGATAACTAGAGCCATTTTAATTTTAAAGTGGAATCATGTAGTTCAGGATGAGAGTAATATGTTTTGTCCACTAAAGATTTTTTTCTTGAGATGGAACTCCTCTCTTCTATAAAAATAAATTTAAGTGCAGTCAGTGACACTGCATTGCTGCAATATGTCATTAGGCATGGTGAGTCAAGCTACATTACAATTGGATGTTTTAAATATTAAATTGCATAGTAGGTAATCCTGTGGACATGGCAATTGAGTTATGTTTTTATGGTATGTATGGTGCTGCAGTGCCTTAGGGCATCTCTCTGGACTTCAATCACAGATATATACTTTAGTCTTTTCCAAATCCATCACTGGAACTCCCTCAGATAGGGAAATGTTCACCCTGAAAGAAAATTCCAGGGAGAAACATTACTATTCCAGAATTCTTTGGCATCTCTGAAATGGGATTATTATTTATCATGCAGGGTTGTTTTCTGGCAACATGATTCACATGAGAGTTACACAGAGCCATTGTTTGGGCTCTAGTTAATTACTATGAATGTCACAGGGATTAGCATCTGCTCATTGATAATCCTAATTTTCTCATGTACAGATATGACAAAACTCAGCAAAACAAAATATTAGTTACAAGCCATTTGATTAAATAGAGCTGAGATATTTGTGCTTTATATCCTGGCATGTCAATACTCACCAAATAGCCAGTTAATAAGAGTTTAGCAATATATTTCTTCTGTAAAGCTTATCAAGAACCTAAATTTCATTTGCTAGTAGTTTGACATCTAAAATTCTTCTTGGAAGGATAAATTAGAAATCAATGACATGCTCATCAAGCTAATACCAGTGCAGTTTAGTGAAATGTAAAGTAGATCTTGAAGAAACATTGTGAGATCACAGTTGTGGAAAGTTAACAAAAATAGAGGTATTTGATTCTTAAAGCTTTCTGTGAGTGCTTATCATTAAATTTCACTTTTAATCCTTTGATCATGTCAGGGTGAATTCACCTGGAGTTTGGGCATAAGAGGAGATAACAATGTTTCTTCTAACAATCAGCATTGTGAGAGCTGATAGACTTTTGCCCAGAGATTTTGTGTGGACAGTTTGTGGAAGGATAGCGATATGGAAGAATAATTATAAGGATAGCAGTCTGACCTTCTAAGTGGATTGAAAAGTTGGCTGTGTTGTGACAAAGCTTGACATGTCATCCCATCATAATTTTCTTTCCTTTTTTTATTGGAAAATTTTAGTGTACACCTTAATGTGATTCATTCTGACATGCTTTTCATTGTGACATTTCCATATATGCATTTTGATGTACATTATTCATATAGGTTCCCCCTTACCCTGCCGTATGCTTCCCCACCCTCCCAACCTCCCCATCTAAATCTTCTCTATGTTTTACTTGGTAATATTTTTCTATATGTCCTTGGGTTCCAGTTCTGTTTAAGATAAAAACTTTTCCTGTAGTGAACTTTGTTTTTATCTTGTCGGTACACTTGCATGCATTTTCTAGACCATTTATATTGACACCATTCTTAGCTTTTTTTTTTTTCATTTTATTTTGATCCGACCTTTGAATAGGATTTTCCTTCTTATAATTTTGATTCAGCTCCCACATATGAGTGAGAACCTGTGGTGTTTCTCTTTCTGAGCTTGTATTCGTTCACTTAAAATAATTTTCTCTAATTCCATCCATTTTGCTGCAAATGGCATTATTTCATTTTTTCTTGATTGCTGAGTAGTATTCCATTGTGTATACATACCATAGTTTTTTTTAATCCATTCTTCTGTTGAAGGGCACTTTGGTTGATTCCATATCCTTGCTATTGTGAAAAGTGCTGTATTGAACATGGAGATGCAGGTGTCTCTGTGGTATGATGACCCATCTCCCTTTGGGTAAATTCACAGTAGTGTTATAGCTGGGTCATATGTTAGATCTAGTTTTAGTTTTTTAAGATACCTCCATATTGATTTCCACAGTGGTTGGACCAATTTACAGCTCCACCAACAATGTAAGAGTGTTCCCTTTTCCCTGCAACCTTTAAGTATTTGAGCAGGAGTATTGAAACCTGCAATTGAAACTGGTGGTTTATACTGTCTATTTTATTGCAACTTTAAGAACTAGCTTCAATAAGGAAAGAAAAACAAAGCTTCCATATGTTATTTGGTGCTATGGTATTGAGCAAATCTTGGCCTAAATCAGAAATACATTTTAAAGCTTAAGTATCCTCAGGGTCTAAGATAGGAATAACTGGAAACATTTTATTGGGAATGTCCACCCCTCAATATTCTTCTTTTTATAATTGAGACGGGAAATAAAATGTATTTGCCTTTTGTTTCCTTCAAAGTCATTACTTCCTAATTTTTGGCTATAACTGCAAGCTCTTATTTTAGCTAAATTCATGAAGTAAATGAACAATTATTTGTATGAATTCTGGAATAGTATTCATTTGGAGCAGAAGGAGACACAATTGGAGTTTTCTGTGTATCTGTAGCATTAAATATCAGTTTCAAAGGGAATGCAAATCAAAGTAATTAAAATATTCAATCATTCCTTTTCACATAACACAACAAACACTGAAAAATGAGTACTCTGTGTCAGGCATTGCACCAAGTGCTCAATAAAAGCATTAGTTCATTGAGTCAGCATACATTTACTGAGTGTGTGGAGTGCTATGATAGATACTGAGAGAATTATAAAGTAATAAAGACAGAATCTATAACCTGCTGGGGAGATGAATACAACCAAAAATAATTCCAGCATAATATCACCTGCTAATAATGACAACAAAAGTTAATATTTACTGGATATATCCTCTGTGTTAGACACTGTTAAAATTAGGTTTTTAAACTCTTTTAAGCCTTGCATAAATCCTGTTAAATGAGAACTTTATTGACATTTTAGAAAAATATATCAATACCTAGTTTGATTAAATAGTTTTTCTGATGACAGAGAAAGAGTTGGGATTCAGACCTAAGTTTATCTGTTTTCAAAGCCTATGTTCATTGACAAAGATAAGTGCAAAGTGTTATGAAACAGAGAAAAGTAGGCTTTTGGGAGAACTTATAGAAATGAAAATAATAATGCTGGGTCCCAAAGGATGAGGTAAGAGTTCACTAAATGGAGAAAGTGGTGACATTTGCTCCTAAAAATGGCTTCATGCAAAATGAGTGGTAAAATTGATGCTAATTATTTTTTCAGAGAATGACATCAAATAGCAAATAAAGGAATGTCATGACAGGATGAGGAAGAGAATAGGACAGAAAGGAAAAGCCTTTATGTGTACCTTCAATGGCAGTTCTTGGCTGCTTTCAGAATAGATCCTAAATTTTCCTTTTTCCTTTGGCCTCACAAATTATATAGCTGACCTTGGGTCCTGATCATTATATACAAGATGACCATGAGCTATAAGAAAATGGAAGCATTAAATATATATTGCTTGTTGTTGTTGTTGTTAGGTGCTGTCGAGTCGGTATCCGACTCATAGCGACACTCTGTCCAACAGGGGGAGCACTATTGTCAGTGCTTCTCTGCTGTGCATAGGGTTTTCAATGGCAGAATGATTTTTGGGAGGGGGTTGCCAGGTCCTTCTCCCAAGCCTACAGCTTCTGGTGTTCCCAGACGGTCTCCCATCTAGGTACTAACCAGGCCCGACCCTGCTTAGCTTGCAAGATCTGACGGGATCGGATGCCACAGGGCTACAGCTGCAGGCATATATTGCTTAGGATATGGATATATGTTTGATGTATGAGGAAATGCAGTAGGAATTAGCTTGGAATAAGTAAGCCAACCTTGATTGACATCATCAATTATTGTTCTTAGAGGGCTTCAAGTGGGGTCCAACTCATAGTGACCCCATGTACAACAAAATGAAACACTATCTAACACTATGCCATGCTTGGTACTATGTCAACAGTTCTCTGTTATTCATAGGGTTTTCAATGGATGATTGTTTCAAGAGTGGGTTGCTGGGTCCTTCTCCAAAACCCAGAGCACCCAGTGTTCCCAGGCAATTTGTCATCTGAGAATTAACAAGGCCTGACCAAGCTTAGCTTCTGAAATCAGACAGGACCAGACTCCAGGGTAACATGGCTATAGATCCATCCCCAATTAGGGAGTAATTATTGGAAAATTATGACCAATAATAGCATGACCCAAGTAAAATACAAGAAAAATTCCTTTATTAGATTGATTTATGAATATTCTTAGAAAACTGAACATCTAAAAAAATGAGGCTCTTAACTTCTCCTCAGAGAGTTTTAAAAGGAGAAAGGAGCAAGATGGCAGAATAGGACAACCCTGGGATGATTCTTTCACAGAAACATTAATGGGAACAATTATCAATACATGGAAATCCCTTCACAAGTGCTAATAGTACCAGACAAGAGATCTTAGTAGCTGGTTGTAGAATAATAATGAGAAAAAGATACATTGAATAGGACAGGAAGAATTGTTTTACATTACCTACATCATATGTCTCCCAATCCTAGCCAGTATAGCACAGAACATTCTGTCATCCACATGGAGAAAGAGAGAGAGAAATAGGTGTAAGACTTTGCCTTGGACCCCTAACACTAGGATGGTCCCAGTAAAATCCAGCAATAGGATGACCTCCCGTGACTCTTGATTTTAGAACAATGAGTGTTGGACCTATGGACTGAACCTCTAGAACCACTAAAACACCAGAGAGAAACACATAGCCACTGCAATAGAGATTTGACCTCTGGCATGCATCACTGTCAACAGTGGACTTAGGTCCCAAATAACTCACAGCCACAGGCAGGCCTCACCCACCATGGACTTCTAGCATATCCCATTGCCATAGTAGCCTATGCATCCATGGATTTTTGTGCTCTGAACTGTGGCAGCAACCTCAGTAGCCATGAGTTTTGACCCTGGTGGTGGGCTAGCCACAGCAATCCTGAGCTTAGGGTACCCATTATCACTGTAACAGCTGAATTGGTTGAAGGCCTATGGACCACATTAGGTCACCATCTCAGAATGTCTAAACAGCCTTACTGGTGAAGAATGTTCTCACATAAGGTCATACTATGAAGCCTGGTATAATTACCTATTTCTTCAGTGAATGAAAACAAGATCAAGAAAATTCAGGGAAACATGATATCATCAAGTATACAAAGAAAAATGTCTCCAACTTGCCATAATAAGATACAAGTATATGAACTGCCTGACAAGTAATTTAAAACAAGTTCTCATGAGTCACCTTTCCATCACTTTGATAAAATACGCTCTGCAACTAAACTTTCCTTGGCTATAACTTTAAATGTGCACCTTCTTTGGTCAGACTGCTGGTTTTTCAAAATGTTTGACTTGGCTTTTTACTCCTGATTCTCATTGTAAATCTGGCTAAAAGCAGCCAAGATTACCAATGTCATTGTCTGAATGCTGTGATGCCTTGAAATTTTGTCTGTGAGATTAGTTAGTTCATCACTTTTAAACCCAACCCCCCATAAAATCTCAGGGCATGGACAAAATGTAGACAAGTTTTTTTGTCAGAATGTAATGTGAATAAAATCTAGTCTATGTGCCATTAGAGTCCTCATTTCTATCTGAAATCTAATTATCCTTGCCTTTACTCTCTGCATTCTGGCAGAGAGTAAAGTATTCTGGTCTTCTGAGGTTCTACCTGAATTGTTCATTAAGCTCCACTTACAACACTATAAGCTTTGTCTGTTATGTTTCTTTAAACTTCTCCAAACTACTCCTACAAACTAATTTCAATGACTTCTAAACCATACTATTAGGTATTGCCAAAACAATGACCTCATGTCTGGTGCTGACTTAATGTATTAGTCAGTTTTCTGGTGCTGTAACAAAATAAATGAAATAAAGAACTTAAAAACAGGGAAACTTATTCAGGCTCATAGTTTCAGAGGTATGAGTCCATGGTCATTTTGTATTTACAGTGAGTCAGAACATCATGCTTGGGAGTGCCTTTTGGAGCAGAGATGCTCACCTCACAGTGGTCAGGAGACACAGAGACAGAGGGAGGTGCTAGGGTCCCAATATAACTTGTAAGTGCATGTCCACAATGACCAAACTTTCTTCCATTAGGCACCACCTTCTAAAGTTTTATTATACCCCAATTGTGCCATAGGCTAGTGACCAAACCATCAACAAATGAAGCTTTGTGAGACATTTAAGATCCAAACCATAATACTGTTTTAATGAAGCTCAAGGAAATTTGAGAAAATACAGAGAAACACTTCAGTAATATCAAGAAAACAATAATTAATGAGAAAAGTAATATACATTGAAATAATAATAATAATAATAATAATAATAATGCAGAAATTCTGGTGTTGAAAATACAATAAAAATTTAAAATGGAATAGAAGGCCTCATCAGCACAACTGACCAAACACGAGAATCTATGAACTTGAAAACAGCTTATTTGAAGATATATAGTCAGAAGACAAAAATGAAAAAGAATGAAGAAAATGCTTGGTGTTCATGAGACAGCTGCATATGATCAAAGTTTGAGCCATTGTCCTATCATAGAGAGTACATAAAAATAATAGAGAAGAAAGATTATTTAAAGAAATACTAACAGAGAACATTACAAACCTGAAGAAAGGCATAAACATGTATGTACAGGAATGTCTAAGGTATAAATCAGATACAACCCTAATAACTCTATGAAAAAAACATATTAATCAAACTTTCAAAGATAAAATACAAGGAGACAATCCTTAAAACAGCATGAGAAAAGAAGGAAATACATAAGGTAGTTACAATGCAGCTAGCAGTCAACTTCCCAGTAGAGATTTTATAGTTCGTGAGAGAATGGGATTGTATATTTAAAGTGTTGAAAGAAAAATGACTGCCAAAGAAAAATACTGTGCACATAATAGGTGTCTTTCAGAAATAAAGGATATAAAGGAAATTTAAAGAATTTCTCAGGATAAAGAAGATTTGTCTTGCAAGAAATGCTAGAGGGAGTTCCTCAAGATGAAAGAAAAGAACATAAGTAAGTTACACAATAAACTCTGAAATTATAAAACACACTAGTAAAAGTACACACACAATCAAATACAAAGTATCCTAATATAGTAATGATGGTGTGTAAATTATTTATATGTTTAGTATGAAAGTTAAATAAAAACTGAAAATATTTGGAGCAATTTAAGGGATGCATAATAAATAAAATGTCATCTGTGACAAGACAAACTCCAAATGTGGGAAGTAGAGTGGAGTTAAAGGGAAAAGAAGTTTTTGTTTTAAATCAAAGATAAGCAGTTATCAGCTTAAAATACCCTGTCATGATTATGAGTTTTTGGTAAAGCCTCAAGGTAAATACATTTTAAAAGAACATCTATAAAAACATTTTTAAAAGGCAAGCAATCAAAATATGCTACTAGAAAATCCCATCTCATCACAAAGACAGTAAAAGAGGAAGGAAAAAGAATTTATAAAACAATGTAGTGGGAAAAAAGGATTGAGAGAGATAGACAAATGAATACCAAGTTATACTTGCCTAGGAATAAGAGGTTCCGGTATAATACTGAACAGTAGCATAACTATAGTTGAATGATGAAAAAGTAAGAAGTGGGGATTTTAATTTTTTTCAAAAAGAAGAAAAGATTTTTGGTTTTCTTAAAACTAGAACAATGATTTTTTAAATAATTTCACAATAAAGAAATGCTAAAACAGCTGGGCATGGTGGCACATGCCTGTAATCTCAATGGTCCATGAGATAGAGACAGGAGGATCACAAGTTCAAGGACAGAGGCATCCTGGGTAAGGTAGGAAGATCCTTTCTCAAGACAAAAAATAAAAATCCAGCTGAAGGTGTAGCTCAGTGGTACAGTACTTGCAAAGTATGCACAAGGCTCTGGGTTCAACTCCCCAGTTCCAAAAGAGAGAGAGAGAGAGAGGGGGGGGGGGGAGAGAAGGAAAGAAGAGATCAAAAAAGAAGAAGGAAAGAAAAGAAAGTAAAAGGAGAGAGAGAAAGAAAGAAGGAAATGATAAAAATGGGTAAGATGATACATTCCTGCTGTCCCAGTACTTAGGAGGCTGAGACAGGAGGATTGTGAGTTTAAGTCTAGCCTGGGCCAGAAGTAAAATGTTGTCTGCAAAAAAGAGAGGGAAAGAAAAAGGAAGGAAGGAAGGAAGGAAGGAAGAAAGAAAGGAAAGAAGGAAAATTTTTCTGAAGTAGAGCATATAGGACTTGATGACTGGTTAGATATTGATAATTAAGCAAAGGAAAAACTCAGAAAACCTCTGAATTTTCTAGCTTGAGAGATCAAATAATTGTTTTACCTTGTCTATGAAAAGGATTATGCCAAACACATTTGAAAGAGAAATTTTAAAAAAATATTTTGAGTATATGTCAGGATCTCTATATCTTGTTTGAATGAATAGATCCAACAGACACTTAGAAATAAGAAACCAGAAATAATGTTTGTGTTCCAGTAAGACCATAGTTTGGAGTGTTTTTTTGTTTTGCAGTACTAGAGATTTGAACCCAAGACTTTATTCATGCTAGGCAAAAGAAGCGCTTTACCACTGTGCTGCCCCACCAGCCCTCTTTTTATTTTTTATCTGTAGACAGAGTCTTGCTAAGTTGTGTAAAATGCCTCTGGTCTCAAAGTCATGATCCTTCTGCCTCAGCCTCCTGAGTCACTGGGATTACAGGCATGTGTCATGGTGATCAGCTAATAATTTTTCATTTGGTAACAACTTTGAATTGCTTGCCTCTTTGATTGTTGGCCATATATCTTCTTCAGAATGAGTTTCTAAGTCCAGAGATAAGCAAATCAGCCTCAGAGTGTAAATGATTACTTACAAAGTCCCTGCACAAAAACAATAAGATATACTCCTTTAGGCCTTGACATAAAGCATGACTCTCATGTGACTATATTTCCCTGAGATCCATGTCTCTCATGTCCAACTTCTTGTAAAAGAGTTCTGAGAAGCATAAAGGATATATGGTAAAGGAATGGAAATAAAGGAAAGCATGTCTCTTATAAAATATTTTAAGTAGTTGAAATTAAGTGGAGTTATGTATGTAAAATTAATTTGTCAAATGTAAATTGTTCCACATCTCGTATAGTTTTAGTCACTCAAGATAAAACTGATCATGCACAATGACCAAAAGAATAAGACTCTTTTTCCTGTTCTCATAGTTTCAGATATCATAGGAAATAAGGATGTGTGGCTTACTTTGGAAAAGATGCTCACACCCTAAAGGGACTTTGGAACTCCTCAAGCTCAATGGACTATGGAGTGAGCACCTTGTAACTAAAACCACCTTTATGGTTTTTATTATATTGTATTGTATTTGATTTTTATTTGAAAAATAAGGATTGTATATATTTGTGGGGTACTATGCGATTCCTTGATTTATGTATGCATGATACAATGATCAAATCAAGTTAAGTAACATAACCATCACTTCACCTATATGTTTTTTTGGTAAAAACATTGGAAATCTATCATTTTAGCCAGGGCTTCAAATACACAAAAAATTGAGTTCATGTTTGGGTGCAGTTTCAATATGCTAAAATTTAGAATGTTCAGGTTTGGGTTTAAAATTTTAATTCTATGTATAGATAAATGAATAGGATTGTTTCAATGTGTTTTTTTTCCAATTTTTAACTAGTTAATGATACAAAAATATGTTAAAACCCATAAGGTTTGTGTTCAGTTTCAGATTCAAAAAATATATATTTTTAAATGTTTGAATTAGAATGAGTTATGGGTTTGGGTTCAGCTTCGTTTTGAAGCCCTGCAGTATCTAAACATAGGATTTCAACCAATACCTGAACTGAACCCTCTAAATTTTAACATATTGAATCCACACCCAAACCTGAACCCAATTATCCTTGGTTTTAATCCCTGATTTTAGTAGTCTTGAGGCATACAATTCAGAATTAACCATGGTAACCATGCTGTGCCTGATCAATAAAACTTATTCCTTCTGTCTAAATGAAACATTTTATCCTTTGGCCAGAATGTCCCTTTCCCTTTCCATGCCCACCTCTCTCCTCTGGAAGCCATCATTCTACCCTTTACCTCTTTGAGTCCAAAATAGTGGATCACAAAATACAGAAAGTTAAGGGGAGGTAAAGGTGAGAAAAGACTACTGGGTTATTTCTTCCTGAAGCACTAAGAGTCTAAAGAAGAAATAATTTTGAGGTAACAAAGATAGGATTTTTCTATAACTAAATTGTATTTTTGCTTGAATGTGGCCTGGCTTCTGTTCTTAGGTACGTGTGCTTAGTCTTCAAGCTGCAATGAGATGTCATTGTTCTCCAGGAAAATTTCCTTTCACCCAAGGTCTTAATTTTCCTCTGTGCTTCCACAGAACCCTTTATTTTTCCTATGATATGACACAAAATAATGTGATTATCTCTGAGGACTGCAATGTTCCTGAAGATAGATCCATTTCTGTTTTGTTGTTGTTGTTGTTAGGTGCCGTCGAGTCGGTATCCGACTCATAGCGACCCTCTGTACAACAGGGGAAACACTATTGTCAGTGCTTCTCTGCTGTTCATAGGGTTTTCAATGGCAGATTGATTTTTGGGAGGGGGTTGCCAGGTCCTTCTCCCAAGCCTACAGCTTCTGGTGTTCCCAGGCGGTCTCCCATCC
>VMDO01028141.1:0-24329 GCA_007922755.1 Pedetes capensis
AGAAGTACAACCAGAGTGCTCCTTGGAAGCAAAAATGGCCAAACTGCGTCTTACATATTTCGGACATGTAGTCAGGAGAGAACAATCCCTGGAGAAGGACATCATGTTTGGAAGAGTGGCAGGTCAACGCAAAAGAGGAAAACCCTCCACCAGATGGATTGACACAGTGTCTGCAACAATGGGCTTAAACATAAATAAGGTCATTTGCCTGGCACAGAATCGGCAAGTGTTTTGATCTGCTGTACATAGGGTCACTATGAGTCGGACTTGACTCGACGGCACCTAACAACAACAACAGTGCTCCATCACTAAGCTGCACCACCAGCCACTTTTTAATTTTTTAAATTTTTTATTTTGAGACAGGGTCTTGCTAAGTCGCTCACACTGCCTCTGACCACAAGCCTGTGATTTTCCTGTAACTGGATTACAGGTTTGCACCACAGTACCTGGCTAATGGTATTATGTTTTAGATTTCAATTTCTACTTGTTCATGACTAATATAAAGGAAAACTATTGACTTTAGCTAATCTTTCAAACTAAAGAATTGAGAGGACTACTCTGCCCCCATTTTGTGTTTTACATTCCAAACTCCATCTTAGGCCTGACCTAGGGCCTGACCCTGAAAAGCCCCAATTCCAGGAAAAGGACCATAAAAGTCATCCACCCAAAAGGCACCTAATTAAAAGGGAGATAAGCCACAAGGAATGCAGAAGTATCTTATCTTTCGGTTAACCATTTGTGTCTCAAGAATGTGAACAGTTGGCCACCTGTGTCTGGGCCAATCAAAAACAGACCCATGCAACTGCTTTTGAGTCAACCAATCATATTAAAAGTTACCTAACCTCAACTGGAATTCTCCCTTTTCATGCTTCAAAAGGCCTGCACATCTTCATCCAGGCTCATAATAAAGTGCCTTTGTTTTTGCATACATGGCTCAGGGTGTCTCATTGGTGTGGTGATTTTGGACCCAAAAGAATATACATTACTTATGATAATCCATTCTATTTCTAGGAATTAATACTATATAAATACTTGTACAGTTCCCCTCCCCACCTTCCTCCACCTTCTGTATCTGTGGGTTCCACATCTGCCAATTCAACCAACCAGGAAATGAAATATTTGGGAGAAAATTACATCTGTATTGAATGTGTACTGACTCTTTCCTCTTGTCATCATTCCCTAAACAACAGGATATAACAATTACTTACAAAGCAGTTACATTGCATTATGCATTTTAAGTAATCTGGAGATGATTTAAAGTGTATGAGACAATGTGTGTAACTTCTATGCAAATACTATGCCATTTTATATAAGGGTCCCGTGCATTCCTGGATTTTGGTATCATAAAGGGGTCCTGGAACCAATCCTCACACATACCAAATGATAACTGTACATGTATATAAGGATACATGGGTAAATAACTCATTATAGCATTTTAGGATTGGCATTTTTTGTTTGTATAGATGGCCACCAAAAAGGAAATGGTTAAGCAAATCATGTTGTCTGTTGTTGTTAGGTACCATCAAGTAGGTATCCGACTCAGTGATCCTACAGACAACAGATGAAACACTATTGTCAGTGCTTCTCTGCTATTCATAGGGTGTTCAATGGTGGATTGATTTTTGGGAGGGGGTTGCCAGGTCCTTCTCCCAAGCCTACAATATCTGGTGTTCCCATGTGTTCTCCCATCCAAGTACTAAGCAGGTCCAACCCTGTTTAGCTTCTGAGATCTGATGGGATTGGACACCACAGTGCTATGACTGAAAGCGTGTTATGTCTATTCTATACGATATCATATAATTTCTAAAGAACTCCATAGAGTTATGAGGATAAATTGGGCATGTGTTTTTATAGTAATGCAGCTCCATAAAACACCATGTTTTTTTTTTTTTAGCATTTATTTTCTTCATGACCTTCTTATTATGTATATGTACTAACTATATTATATAATTTGTGTAGCCCTAGACAATTCCTCTTTACTTGATGAGGCCTAGGGAATCCAAAATGTTGGACCCCTCTGATTCATAGCATGGGATGTGAAGCTGGAAGGCCCAGGCTTTAGTCTGGATTATGGAACCTTGTGTGTATCCCTAACATTAAAAAAATCTTGAAGTTCCTTGAATCACAACTATTTAATGAAAACCAACAGGGAGTTTTATATTCCCTGTTTTTCAGACTTGTAATATACTATCAAGATGCAAAAGATCAGCATATTTAGAGGTAGTAAAAATTATGATCTTAAACTATGGCAGTTTTTCAGGATTGCCTTGCATTTAGCTAACAGTCAGGTAAAAGGAACATTTCCCATGTCAGTAATACCTAATAAAACAGTGACTGGCACATTAAGAAATATTAGCCATTACATCACACTACTTTTATAGATCATCTTCAGATATCACACTCACTTATTTGCTTTTAATTTTCATCCAGTCCTTTTCATTATCAAAAGAGGATGGATTTAAGTCTGGGCTGGGTTAATAAATTATATTCTCCAGTACCATTTTAAAGGCTATATGTTGTCTGATCATGGCTTTAAGGGGGCCCAGTAAACCATAAGCAGTAAACCATTAAACAGTGATAGGGCAATTTGTCTCCTAGTGGAACACCACAGAGATAGCAGAAAGACATGAGTATCTACAGCCTGGAGTTAAACGAGGGTCACCTGACAAAATATAGGGATAGAATAAATTACCTGACACACAAGAAATACTCTTACAATTTTGTGCTATAAAGAATCTATCAGCAGCTTGGTACAGTGATGCACACCTGCAATCCCAGCAGTAGAGAAGCCGAGGCAGGAGGATCATGAGTTTTGAGGTCAGCTGGAGCTACCTAATGTGTTTAAGACCAATATGGGCTACATAGTGAGATGCTGTTAAAAAAAAAAAAAAAAGGTTTATCAGTAAAGTTGTTAGGGATGGAGTAAACTGTGCTTAAGCTTTGAAAGTTTTCTGAAATAGCCCCTGAGCCATGGCTATAGTAATTAGAGAGTGTGAGAGATACAGCTTGTAACTGGGTACAAGTCTAAACTTCTGAAAATGATATGGTTCAACTAAGAAGTAGATATCAGATATACACTCCAAGCACTTAAGGAATTTAAAGAATAAAAACAGTTTTTATTTATTTATATTTTTGTTACAATTTTTCCAATATTCTTATTTTATCAGTACTTTTTAATGTAAAACTTAGGTCTCATTATGACATTTCCACACATGTGTTTCATTGTACATTGCTCTTGTACACTTCTTCTCTTACCCTCTCATACCCTTTGTCTGCAATCCACTCCTCTCCCACCAACAGCAGCTCTTCTACTTGAAGTTGTGGGAGGGATCTTCTAGAGAAATGCATGAGAAGCAAAGAGCTGACAGCCTAGGACAGATCCCTGAGACATTTAACTTGTAACAGATATCAAGTAGAGAAGAGAAATCTTCAGAGATTGGCCCTTCCCAGGCAGAGATCCAGCCCATCCGTCTGGCAGATAAAGAAAAAGATGCTTTGCCTCATGGGAAGCTGAGCAGTGAAATTAAAGCACATTCTTTCTGGAGTGAGACAGAGCAGAAGGAGTAAACGAATCAAAGTTAGAGGTTGTTGAGCACACAGCGGAATGCTTAGTCCATCTTAACACCATTCTCTTGGACAAGGGTCTTAGATATGTTTCCGTCTTCTTGCATATAAATCTATGTCTATCCTTATTTTAAAATATCCTGGACTGGGATTTAGCTTAGTCTGTAGAGTGCTGCCTTGCACTCTTTAGGACTATGGGTTCGATCCCCAGAACCACAAAAATGGGAGAAGGACCTGGCAGCACACTCTCAAAAACCTGAAAGCATCACCCATTGAACACCCTATGAATAACAGAGAAGGACTGACATAGTGGAAGACATGACAGAGTGTCAGGGAGTGTTTTGTTCTGTTGTACATAGGGTTACTATGAGTCAGACCCGACTTGATGGCACTTAATAACAACACCAATTTAAAAATATTTAGAAAAGTTTCTTCCATCTATCTCTTCTTCAGCAACCTCCCCATGCCATACATATGACTCTAGAAAATTTCCTACAACTGACAAAGCTTTTAATTTTTAAAACCTACCTATCTTTCTGTCTGTCTGTCTGTCTGTTTCTATTAGATATCTCCTTTCTCAGGGATATGTGAAGCTCATGGGCCCGTCCCTTTTAACACTGTTGGTATACAATAAATTGTTGATAGACATGTATTTAAAAAGAACTAAAGAAAATGACAGAAGTGCATTTTAAAAATTTAATCCTAGAGACTTTTCAATGTGTTCTAGGGGGAGCTATAATTTTCACCATGCTGGCTAAAGAACAGGTTCAAATGATTAGACTTCTGCTTCTCATGGTAGAGGAAAGTTTTGCAATAAGTTAGGCTCATCAGAGCTCCCACAGACCTTTATGGACAAAGCTCTCTGATCCCCTAGAAACTGCTGCTACTGACTTTAAAAAGGATGCAGAAACCAGTTAAGGCAAATCGCCACTACAAATGTAGATCCTATAGAGAACCTGTCAGATCAATGTTGTTAGACCCCCTAAATCTTCTCAGAATAACCCTGTTATCTCTCTTCTTTAGAGTCATCACAAAACTACATGTTTGTACTTTAATGCCCTTTATAAAGAGTTTTAGGTCTTTTGCTCTTCCCTGTGAACAACATTTTAGTCACAATGTACTTGAGCTCCAATTGCTTGGTGAAAAATAGGTCACTGCTAGTCATGTTTAGCATTCTTCTTCTTCCCCCCTTGGGCTGGAATCTGCCTTCAGACTATTTTTCACAGAGAATAAAGATTAGTGCCTCTTTATCAATGTTGTCCATATCCCCACTCAGTGTACTTTATTATCACTGCTAGAAGGTGCTTCTCAAAGGCTGAGTTGTAGAGCTGGAAAAAAAAAAAAATCAAGCTCCCCAAAGCCAGGGAAAATTGAAATGTCACTCTTTCCAAGGAGTTTTAGGAGGGAGACTAAGCATTTACTTCAGTACAGACCATCCATTCTATGGCCTAGTTTAGAAACTTTCAAAATCAATTTTAAACCTTTTCTTTATAGCTTTCATATCCCCTCCACGTCAACCCTTTTTTAAATTATGAAATTGTGTTGGCTAAGCAACAAGGCCAGGGTGGGCCAACTTGGGTGGGATGAGGTAGGGGTGGCAACTGATTTGTTGTCTGGGTGGGGCCCCTCCTGCTACCTACAGTGCCCTGTAACAGTCTGGCTGCCGGCCCCCTGTGCTAGTCCCATATGTATTAAGCCTGCCTGCTGTTTGGCAGACACTGCCCTTTGTTTGTGCTCTGTGGGCTGCTCTAATAACCCTCCTTAAGGCCAAATTAGATTTATATGGGAGGGGAAGTCAGCTAGAGGCTTCAGAATGACTACGCTAATTAGAAACCAAAATACAAACAGCAACTCCGCATGGATGTATTAAATAGGCCAGCATTCTCCATAGCAAATCAAATTAAGAGAAATCCCATTAACTTGCTCAGGGTTTCTGCATGTTTTTTTTCTGACCGCCTGTTTTAATGTTTGAGCAAAAGGAGGTTGCAGAGATATTTCATTATAGGTCTGGTTCTAAACTACACCCTTTTTCTCCCCTACCACACATTACAATACAACTAAGACCATATTCACAATTAAACCAAGCTAATTTTTAAAAATCCACTGTAAGTTTATATCATCCTCTACAGATTTTAGATTTAAACTCAGCTTCAGAACGTTTCATTTATCTTTACCAGCTTGGCTTCAGTGGAAACTGGTTACCACCAAGTATTCTAAACGGCTCTCTGAAAAGCCCCCGTGTATCCTATGAGAATTCATGTTTATTAATATCTGCTACAGGAAATGAATATTCTGCCCATTCATCTTTAACCTTGTGCAGTAAGGCTGATTCTGCAGGGGCATGTAAAACAAAAGTAGCCTGTCTACTTCTTTAAGATGAGCTAGTTCTAGCCAGCAGGAAGTTTCATGAAATTAACGGAAGTGATAAAGCCGCTGGGAAGGGCAGTCACTTTTGTAGCCCACAGGTGCTGAAATGCTAACAGAGGAGGAATCTGGAGCAGAATGGGAGGTTTCTCCAGAGGCTGGAGTAAGGAGGGAGGTCTCTGATAGTCATCCTTCAATGTTTCTGCATAGTCATCCTTCACTACTTCTCTTGAGCAAGGTAACCCTAAGACGCAGGTATGCCAAAGCTGCATGGGCTGGGGAATCAGAATCATAGTGCCTTTCTTTTAACTCCTCATACAAATAAGCTGTTTACTACTCCTAACACTTTTCATTAGCATGATGTGCTAGGTGCTCTGGTGACAATGGCGAGCAAGCTGGCTGTCACTGAGGGAGGAGGAGGATACTGCAGAAAGACAAGCCCAAAGCAAACCAGTAGGACCCAGAGATTTGAGCCTTAAGAACAGCCACAGTGCTCACTTGGTTGGCTCCTGGTGGGAGGAAGCCTGAATGAACACTTTTCTACCTGACTCTTGGCCAGGTGTGTTATGGGTCTATCAACTCTCTGTCCTTTGCATATGAAGATCCTTAACTCCTTTTTCTGAAAAGAATCTATATTCCAAATCTGTAAGTCAGGGGAAAACCAAACTACTGAGAAAAGAAAGGAATAGAAGAATTGTGGAAAAAAGGAGTGGGTAAGGGCAAGGACTTGTGAGCTGGCAAGCATTGTGGTTCTTGGGATTGAGAACTGATGGAGATCCCTTTGCTTCCAGATCACATGCATGGCACCCCTCTATGTTTATCCCGATGCCTCTTTTCTGGGCTTTTGTTATTGCTGTTTTTAGGTGTCATTGAGTCAGTTTTGACTTACAGAGATCCTATGTACTACAGAATGAAACTCTCTCCAACACTGTGCCATGCCCAGCACTATGTCAGTGCTTCTCTGCCATTCATAGGGTTTTCAATGGCTGATTGTTTCAGGATTGTTTTGGGAGTGTGGTACCAGGTCCTTCTCCTGTTTTCGTGGTGCTGGGGATCGAACCCAAGGCCTCAAACAGTGCAGAGAAGCTCTCCACCAATTGAGCTAAACCCCAGCCCTGTCTCCTGGGCTACTTCTTCTTAAGCAAATGTTAAGCCTACTCATTCTAGGGAGGGCTGAGAGGAATGGGTGGAGGAAAGGAATTTCAGATTATATGATGATTCCCATTATTGATGGAAAGTAAGGGTCTCTGAGAACTCTCAATTTGTCTACCCTATAATACTCCATGAGGGGTTGTGGCATGAGCCTTCTTGAGTGGTTTCTTGTGACAAAGGCTCTTCCTTTCCCAAACCTAAGTTAGGCTTTTCTGAGGCCTCTTCTTGACTAGGTATTGACCTTGGCCTCTATCTTGTCTTCCACCTGCCCACACCAGTTGTAGCAAGAATTCTGATACCAATTTAACAAGAATACCTCCCACCTTTGATATATGATCACCATAGATATCAGATCAAATTCCTTATTCCTCACTACCTCCCCAGGGGATAATTGATCACCAGGGCCAGCCTTCAGCAAGAATCTTGTTAAGTTGGTTTAGCAAGAGTCCTTCTAACCCTTGATGTCTCCTCTCAGTAATTTTTTATTCATGACGCCCCCTTCCCCTGCCCGGTCCTTGGCTATAAATCTCCAGCTTTCCTTACTGTATTTGAATCAGCCTCATTTCTCCTTCCTGTTGTGAGTCTTGACCTCTTTTGTGATAGTCCTGAGCAAAGACTTCCTTATTGTTTTCACAAGTATCAGAAAAATTTATTCCTTTAAACTTGGCAGGGATAAAGTCATGTTCTCTTCTCATAAAGAAAAGAGAAACAATAAAATGAATAAAATAACTGTGCAACATCTTAAACCAAGTTTTGTGTGTTTATCTATCTGTCTGTTTATCCACCCATCCATCCATATGATCAGGAGGTTTCCAAAGGGCTCTCAATAGGAATAATGTTAAATGCTTTTCACTAGCTATAACTACTTTCAGGGTAAGCATTCTAAATCATTAGCAAGCATATGGAATCTTGTTTAGGCCTTTCCCTTCATGCCAATCACTTCCCACCCTAGAATTCCTCTAACTCCCTTCAGTCTGAAGGTTGAAGGCATGGAAGCAGACCATATTTGACCACATGCTGTTCAACATGAGATTCAATTATCATAGGTGGCCATTTACATTTAAATTAATTAAAACTTTGGTAAAATAAAAATTTCTCAGTCACAGTAGCCACATTTCAGTCCACATTAATATCCACATGTGGCTCGCGGCTACTATATTGGACAGCAGAGATGTTGAACATTTCCATTACCACAGAAAGTTCTGCTGGCTGGCACAGCCTTAGGTAATTCACACTTGCTGGGTGAGTCAGGCAAGTATAGGCCATTCTCATAACCAGGCTTGTGATAGCATAAGTAGCATGGAGAATACTTTAGATTAACTCATAATCATTTACTCATTCTTAAGACTCTATATGTGGGATACTCAGGGAATCTTTTCTTGATTGTCCCAGGTCAAATTAATTAAATATTTGTTCCTCATGCTTATACATATTTTTAGTTTCCTGGCTGAAAACTGAGAAGCAAAGTTCCATTCCCAAGTCTATAGGAAGAAGCAGATGGAGTGAAGGGGCTTCCCACTAGGGCATAAGCAAAAAGGGAGTGGTTAGTTTGGGAAAGCTGAGCTTTTGGAGAAGGTGTGAACCCTTGGTTCTATCACTTACTATATGATGCTACAAAATTTTGGCAAAATTACACATCTCCATTTTACAGATGCCTGCAGCGGTAGCCCTGTGGCAACTGGGCTTGGAAGCTAAGCAGGGTCAGCTCTTGGAAGCTAAGCAGGGTCAGGCCTGGTTAGTACTTGGATGGGAGACGGCTTGGGAACACCAGGTGCTGCAGACTTGGGAGATGGACCTGGCAACCCACTTCCAAAAAACAATTCTCCACTGAAAACCCTATGAATAGCAGAGAACCACTGAAAATAATGTTTCGCCTGTTGTATGTAGGGTCACTATGAGTCGGATACCAACTTGACACAACCTAACAATAATTTTACAGATACTGGAACTGAGGCTTAGAAGTTTTAAAAGTATGTACACTTTAGGGTGGTTGTGAATATTTGATTTATGTAAATTACTTATCACTAAGTACTTAAATGTTGGATATTATTTAATCTAAGATTTGCTCCTTTAATTGTAAAATTTTATTGGAATATGGTGGGAGGAGGTCAAGTTAATATTTTATACAAAATACTTTTTTAAACATTATTTTTGCACTAAGAATCTGTATGGAAAAAGGAAGGTGTATTTCCAGTGTAAAGAACTTAAATAAGGTTTTGCTTTAAAACTTGTGTCCAGGTTGGATGCAAAGAATGATACTTTATGGTTAGAAGGATCTGTATGTTTTTTAAAAAAGTAATAGCTCAAAATTATTCTTTAAGCTTTCAAAAGGTGGTAACTGTAATATCCTTAACATATTAGACATGGAGTTATTGAATAAAGTCTTGGTAATGCAATAGGTGTCCCTTTTTCCAATTTTATCAGTTTGCAAAATTCATGAGGTTAATAAGTATTAAAATTCTCATTACTGTACCAAATCGGATAGAGATGTAGCTTGAGGGTGTAATAAACTAGTTCTATTGTTGAAACTCCATCAAAAAGCAAGACTGCACTTACCCAACATTATGAAAACTCCTATATCTCTCTGCATACAAGTTAATGTAATGAAAAATATTATAGATGTGGTTTCTGAAAGCTCACAATTCAAATCCTAGAACTCATTGACTTCACATATAAAGTTATAGCAGGTGGCTATTATATTTTGAAAGAGATTCACTGTCAGCAGGGTGCTATTGGTCTAGCTGTAGATATACTGGGCATTTATATCAATAACAATATTTATCTTATTTTTGAAAATATTGGGTTATTTTTCTAAAGCAATATAAGTGTAGATATTACCCCTTCTGTCTGTAAGATGTGTAAATCAATATTATAATAGTTGTCCATTCTCTTTCAGGGAGAAGTAAAAAGTTTTGTCTGATATTCAACCATACAGTTTCTACTAACTCCCCTTCCTATGATTTTCTGCCTCAGACCTTCTTAGCTCACTCCAGGAACCCACATCAGCCCCAGCTATCTGTCAACTACACTATCACCCTTACCAAATGTCACTCTGCTTTAATAAATACCTTAAGACAAAATACCATTAAAGATTCATTTGGAGACCCTTAGCAATGAAAGAAAACTAAATGTGGCACATCTTACATAGAAATTTAAACCATTTTTGTAGGGTGAGACATTTGCTCACCAGTTTTTAGGTGGAGATGGTTAGTATGGGAGATAGATTGCCTCTGACCTTTTTGCCTTCTAAAGAACTAGTTTTCATAGAGCAGATAGGCTTCCATCTGTGAGCTTGAGGTTACGCTCTTATCCCAGCTAATAAGCCATGCCTTGTCTAAACAACTTACAGATCTTTTTCCTCAGGTTAAAGTAGGTTTTGTGGGAGAGGAGGGACCATGACTCAGTGCCAGGTCCAGTTCCACTCATGATGGTTAAACTGAGTGCCCACATGAAGAAGGGTACCTTTGAAAGGGCATCAGAGGGAAAGTCCACCAAAAGGGGAAAAATACCTCAAAGCCTTTGGAGGGAAAGTCTGCTGAAAGGAGAAGAGTACCTCCAAAAGAAGGCCTCTTTATGGAAAAGAACTTGGAATCTCATCTTTTCTTTTTCCTAAATTTGAATTGGTCACTGTTTTCTTCATATTGTGGATTCCTGGGAAAATTAATGGAAAACAAGTAATAAATGTAAATATATAATCTTCTAATTCTGTGAGCAGTGCTAATTCAGAGCAGGAGTTAAGAAAACTCCCTAACAGGCCTGCAACGGAAAAGTCTTGAATGACTGCCAACAGTGTGAACTCCTTGAGCCAACACAGACTAAAGTTTTTGTACCAGCAGCCCTCCAATAAGCAAAACAATCTAATAAGTTAAAATATCCATTTTTCATAGTGTGGACTCAATGGGGTGACACACATATAAATAATTAAATAATAAATCCATAAAAATATATATATAGGCCTGTTCCCACAGTACAAAAGCCTCCTTGACAATTTTAGCACAGGGAGGTGCTTACCTATCTAAAGGCAGACCTTGGTTCCAGGCTAGAGAATGAGAGTAAAAGCTATTGTTCTGGTCAGCCTGACCCTCCACTGCCTTACATAAAAACATATAAGGGGTTAAAATGATAAATAAAGAGAGTCCAAATACCCTATTATAGCTTATCATTTATAAAAAGCCTGGGAAGAGACAGAGCTTCCAGGTGTTTGTTATCTAAACACAGTAAGTTTATGCTTTAAGCTATGGGCTATTATGACTATTAGGTGTGTGTAAAACTGCACGTATTCTTATTACTTGCTTGACCTAAGCCTAAAAAAGACTGTATACAAAACTGGGCTATCCGAACAATAAACGAAACAGATCCATATTGCCTCTGAGCTGCTGTGTCTGTTACACATTGCCGACTCCTCATTTGCCTTCAAGAATCCCTGGATCCTAGGCTGCAGCTGGACTGTGGTAACTCAGCTTTGGCAAATGAGTGATGGGGAAACACTGGCCACTCAGAAAGTCTTTTCCTCAGTAAGGCCTTAGGAGCCATAAGTCTTTTTCTCCTTCCCCCATCCTTCTGCCTGGAACTTACCCTAGCTTCTCAGAAGCTATCAACAATCACAAATTGGAAACTTGAAGTCAAAATCCAATATTTTAAAGACATATGAGTAAGAAGCATGGGCCCATGACATCCATGTTGAGCTTACCCTTAGAATTCTTATGACCTTAGAAAAATAAACTTTTATTTTAAAAGTACTTCTCAATTGGATTTTCTTATAGTAGGAAGCATTCCTCACTAACACAGTAGCTGACAGGCATTAGCATTCTCAGGTCACATTTATTCTTCATGGCTAGAACAACATTTTTATAACTGGAATCTAGTTCTTCTCACCTTAGCTAGTTGTGAGTACACAACAGTCAGGTTGTGTCTAAATCAAGCATCTGTAATATTTTTACTTCTTGGGCTCTCAGAGGGCCTTGTGCTCAAGAATGGTGTACGAAGAAACTTATATGCACATCATTAAAATGGGGAGTCTGCTACCTGTGCTGGCTTCATAGGCTTGTTGGTACTTCTACCATAGGGCAGGATGATTAGCTCATGCTTTCCAGGTGTGCACCAGCCCAGTGCATTATCATACTATACTATAATATTGCCTCCTTCTTGTCACTTTGCATTATTAACTTTGTTCCTTCCTTCATTCTTATTCCCTCACCCTTGTGTCTCGTCACCATTCCTAAGCATAACAAGTATGGATTTCATGGTCCTCAACAAATGAGAAAACATGAAACATTATGTATTTTTTAGAACTGATCTTATCTTATTGCTTCCTCATTAGTTATGAGTCATAAAACATTCTAAACACTTCAAACCCAAAAAAGCCATTCAATCAGTTAGTCACTCCAACTTTAAACAAGGATAAACCCAGGATTTTAGCTATCCTGCTCCCTGAGGCTTCTGACACTGATGACAAGGGAATTGGGAGAACATAAGTTGGTGGAGTGGTGTTTTACGCTCTCTGAGGTCCTGGGTTTGACCCCCAGCATCACTGAAACCTGACAACCCACTCATGAAACAATCCACCGCTGAAAACCCTATGAATAGCAGAGAAACACTGACATAGTGCCAGGCATAGCACAGTGTCAGGGAAGGTTTCGTTCTGTTGTACCTAGGGTTGCTATGGGTTGGACCTGACTCAACAGCATCTAACAACAGCAGCAGCAGCAACAATAACAACAACAACAAAAACAACAACAAAAACTCCCAGTAGTGTTTGGAGACATCAAACAGATACATTTGGCTGTGCTTGGCTTGGTCTGCAGCACATCTCTGTGTTCTATGATGTGTGATCAAAAACTACAGTGGACGTTTACATTAAAAATTTTTTACAATAAAAAATACATGCCATTACTCCCTCTGAGAATACTCCCCAAATTTCAAACACACTTATTCCTTCATTCTTGCCACTTTGTGAAGCAGGTCTGGAAGTCCTCTTTTTTGAGGGATTTTGGTTGTGCCATCATGGCCACCTCAATGTCCTGAATCTATTCAAAACATTTACCTTTCATGGTCATTTTGACTTTGTGGAAGAGCCAGAAGTCACACAGTGCCAGATCCAGTGAGTAAAGTGGATGAGGACATGCCATTTTGTTTTTATTTGGCAGAAATTGCTGTACCAGAAGTGATGTGTGATGTAGAGTGTTATGATAGAGAAGATGACACTAAAGACTCTCATGGAAAAGGACTTCCAGAACTGCTTCAGAAAGTGGCAAGAATGATAAGTGTGTTCAAAGCCAAGGGAGTATTTTGAGGGGGATTAATGGCAAAGTGCCTTTTACTGTACTAAATGTTTTTAGTTTAAACACACACTATATTTTTGCTCACACCTCTGTATATCCATCTTCTGGACAGATACAATGGTATTCTTACTGGTTTCCCCATGCTGTTTTTGCTTCAGACATATGTTGGTTCACTATTCAAACAATACTGAAAGATATAAAAATATGATTTTCAAGTCTTCTTAGCTCCAGTGCTACTACCAAGAGGCAAAAATTTAACATGGGTTCTATTGTTTGCATTATAACTTTAAAGCTGATAAATCAAGAAGGAAAAGAATGAGTATTTAGACAGGATTTATTGTCTCTGCTGGAAAGAATGAAGAATTTACTAAATTTGCCCAACCTCTTCCCTCTTCTAACAAATCTGTTAATTATAGTCACAGAAAAGATTGTAAATGTCAAAGCTTGATTTAAAAATAAATGATAACTAAGTTTTCCATGCTTTGGTTTATAGATTCAACCCACAGATAATGAGTGGCATTTATCATATTATGTAAATGTTCTCTTAAAACCAATTAATATGAATGAATCCTTACAGAAGTAGACAATCCTAGATTATTGAAACATTGCTGCTTTAAGGAGAATTTTCCAAGTGTTAAGGTCTAATATGTCCTATTAATCTTATTTTACCTAATTTTTTCTCAATTCTCATAACTATCCCTTTTTTAACTGATCCTTTATGCTTGGAGGTGGAATGTCTCCTTCTGTGGCTAGGCCCAGAGAATACTGTATACCCCTTTTATTTGTTTTCCTTGTTGTTGTTGTTTGGTGCTGTTGAGTTGTGTCCGACTCATAGCAACCCTCATAGGGTTTTCAATGGCTGACTGTTTCGGGATTGCCTTGGGAGTGGGTTGCCAGGCCCTTCTCCCATTTTGCATTGCTGGGAATTGAACTGGGGACCTCAGAGACTGCAGAGCAGTGCTCTACCAACTAAGCTAAATCCCAGCCCTTGTTTTCCTTAGTCCTGTCCATACTTAGAGCAAACCTTAATAAGGGGATTATCCATAAATACCTCTTTGGGTATGCCAGATTGTCCGTACTAGGATCTCAGTTATTTATTTACTTATTTATTTGCTTATGTGAGTACAGAGTGGTCATTTAAGATGTATATACAATATGTGACAATCAAATCAGGATATTTAGCAATTCTAACTCCTTAAACATTAAAATTTTTTTGGTTAACATGTAATAAAAATTATATACATTTATAAGGTATGGTATGAGTTTTAAAAGTTACATACAGCATAATGAATTTCATTATGGGATTTTCATATAGGCACCTAACAACAACAATAATATTCTTTAGTTTGCATTAGTTCTCTCTCTTTATCCCTCTATGCTGTTCCCTCTCCCTGTCCCACTTATCCCATCTTCCTCACTTTCCCATTTGTAACCCCCTTCCAAATGAATCCCTTTGGATTTTGCAGTATTAGACATATAATTTTATATGAACATATATATGTTTATATATATATATTGTTCTCTTTTTCAGACTGGGTTATTTAGCTTAAAATGATGGTCTCCAGGTCCATCTATTTTGCTGCAAATGATGTGACTTCATTCTTCCTCACGGTGGAATAGTATCCCATTGTTGAAATGTACCATATTTTAAAAATCCATTCATCTGGTGAAGGACATTTGGTTTAATTCCATATCCTTGCAATTTTGAACAGTGCTGCATTAAACAAAGAAATGCAGGTGTCTCTGTGCTGTGATGACTTAGTTTCTTTTGAGTATATATGTGGGAGTGGTATAGCTGGACCTTATGGCAGTTCTATTTTTAGTTTTCTGAGGAACTTCCATACTGATTAAGTTGAACTTTCTCTAACTTTTTGATGTAGACTCTCATAGCTACTTCTACTTTCATTTGATCTTAGGAAGTTTTTACTTTCCTCTCTGATTTCTTCAATGACCCATTGGTCATTCAGAAATGTGTTATTTAATTTCCATGTGTTAGTAGCACTTTTGTTTTCTCTTGATGTTGATTTCTTGTTCATATATTCCTTGTGTTAAATTTATTCACTCATATATTCTTATGTTTGAGTCTGTCCTTGTTCTGTGTGTATGGCTTTTCTAACTTTTGGATTTATTAATGAGAGGTCTAATATTATTCTGATGGGCTTGTTTTTGTATATTAGCTGGCACCTTCCTCTTGCTGCCTTTAAAATTATTTCTTTACTTTGTAGTTTTAGTATTCCAACTACAACATGAGAAGATCTGTTCTGGTCCAATCAACTTGGCGTTCTTGATGCCTCTGTTGTTTGGATGTATATTTCTTGCCCTAGGTTTGGGAAGTTTTCAGCTATTATTTCAAAGAATAGATTTTTCTATACTTCTAGTTTTAGTTTTACATCAGGTTACTTTTCCTTATTTTGTCCCACACTTATTGGAAGTTGTGGTAGTATTCCTTTATTTTTAATCCCTGTGTGCTTATAAGTGTATTAGCTCATTGACCTTTTTTCTTTGCCCCTGATATTCTTCCTTGTACTTTATTTAATCTGTTTGTACTACTTTCTCCTATGATTTTATTTGATTATGTTTTTCAATTCCAACATTTCTGTTCTCAATTTCTTTGCTTAATTTATCTTCTAAGTTAGATACTTTACTGTCAGGTCCCTGAATTACTTCCATCTACTTCATTGTGTTTTCTTTGTGATCATTTATTATTTTTAAAAGTAGACTTGAATTCTTTGACATTTCAGGCATTTTGGTGTCATTGGTTTTAGTTATCATAGGTTTATTTGTTGTTTGGGGGAATCTCATCATCTTGCTTTGTTATATTCTTTATGTTTCTAAGTTGGGTTTGGGGCATCTGTTAAGATGAATATCTCTTCCTGATTTATTTAGGTGTTTTCTTGTGAATAGTCATCTTCTTTTGAGATCTTGATCCTCAATATCACTTAGAGAGGCCAAAGCAATCTGACACTAGAGTAATAATTTTGACCTAAATTAGATTTAAAATTACAATTAATCTAATTTGAGGCTAGCTACTATTTAAGAAATTTCCTATGGAAGGGAATTAGTAGGGATGTTGTTGTTGTTGTTAGATGTTGTTGAGTTGGGTCTGACTCATAGTGATCTTATGTAGGGTTTTCAATTGTTGATTGTTTCAGGATTGCTTTGGGAATGGATTGCCACATTCTTCTCTCATTTTTGTGGTGCTGATGATTGAACCCAGGGCCCCAGAGAGCACAGAGCATTACTCCACCAACTTAGCTAAACCCCAGCTCAAATAGTGTTATTGGAATTTCCATTGTACTTGTTGTTGTTAGATGCTGTTGCATTGTGTCCTACTCATAGTGACTCTGATAGGGTTTTTGATGAGTAATTGTTTTGAGATTTTTGGGTGTGGGCTACCATGTTGGGATTAGCTATTGATTTTAGTAAAGATATCAAAGCAGAGGGATGGAAGTCATGGGGAGAGATGATGGAGGAGGGGAAGGAATAGATTTGATAGGGTAAGAAGAGAAGACAGGAAAGAGTTTTGGAGAGTGCGAAAGAAAAGAGCATGTAAAATATTGATCTGCTTTTTATTATATATAGTTATACATATAGTTATATATAGTTATACAAAAATTATAAGAGATAAAACAAATATAAGCATATGGGTTATTTTTTCTCTCTTTTCCCTTTTCCTTCTTTTAACAAATAAATTTTGAAAATATTGAAAGTATTATAATCAAATAGCTAAGGATAACCTAAAGAAGAAAATGGTTTAAAATTTGACAAATGAAAAGGGTAGAGGAGGATAGAATTTAAAGAGATGGAAAGAAAACAGCAGCAACAACAACAATAACAAACACAACCCAACACACAGCCCTATCCCTAGCAGTCTCTTCTAAAAGCCTAGGAGTCTTCTTACTAGGACTTTCCTAGCAAGTCACCACCTACCAACCACTGTCATCTGATGGAATGTGTAGCAGCAGTAAACCATCACTTCTGAGGTCAGTCTTAAAAACTGGATGGAAAGCCTCCAGGTCACCCTTCTGTCTGCTTCCCTATGACTGCCCTCATAGCCACAATCACTGGAAAAGTCCAGTTCACTAAGAATGAGTGGTTCTTCATAGTTTCTCAGTATGTTCCTTCCCTCGGTGCACAAGGACTGCATCTCATCAGCGTCCCAGAAGCTTACATTCCTTGTGCCCAGGTGCTGCATCATCCATCCCACTGCTCTGATAGAAATCTCTG
This sequence comes from Pedetes capensis, assembly GCA_007922755.1. Lineage (NCBI taxonomy): Eukaryota > Metazoa > Chordata > Mammalia > Rodentia > Pedetidae > Pedetes > Pedetes capensis. The sequence continues at coordinate 17,589 of VMDO01028141.1, forward strand.
ATGCTGCATCTACTGTGTGGGAGTGGTCCTCTCTAGACATCCAGCACCACTGCCCTCTCCATTTCAGGCTCAGGTACGGTCACTATCAGCTTCCTGGCTGCACTACCAGTGCAGCTTCCTGGCTCACTAAATATGCACTCACCCCAGGCATTCAGAAACCACTGCTCTCTGTGTTCCAAGTGTTGGCACTGTTCCAGTTTGAAACCACAGAGTGTGGGCACAGCCTCTCAACTCCTCAGTGTGCATGCCTGTCAGGGAGTACAGCCTGCTAAAACATTTTATGCTTATTTGGCTTGAAAGCCCATTCTGGTACTGGTCTCCTGCATAGTTGCTGGGTCTAGTGGGTGGGGAATTTCTTCCTGTACTTTGAAGAAGTGGGGCTAGCTGATTCCACCTATCTTTTCATGTTGGGTTTTTCCTCCTTACTCTACATGCTGTGGGTGACCCACTAGCTCACCTATAGTCTCTATACCTCTCCTGGGAACTTCTTTTCAAGACAAAGTCCACTACTTTTCTATGTTAACCCTTTTTATTCCTCTAGGTCACATGGAGGCTGCTTTTATTTGGCCATTTTAACCAGAAGCTGGACCTCAGCTTTTAAATCTATACTCAGCTACACTATTGCTCATATGTGAAGGTGGAAGCCCCAAATTTTTATTCATAATTGTGATGCATTGAATGTACAGATAATAAAATAAACCAAACTACAGTGGATGAATATTGTTGTTAAAACATCTGACATCAAGTAGTATTGTTATAAAGAAATTTCTTTCTGGAAGCTGGGATAATTTAGAAAGGGCAAGGATGATAAAGTTCTCAATGTGTGTTTAGGTGTGAGTTCTTTTTGTTCTTCCTATTCAGTTCTTGAAGGAGTTCTTTCAATCAGAACATCCTAGATCAAAATTAATTTGTAAAGCAATAATCAAGCCAAAACATTCATGGCATTAAGCCAAATAGTGCTAAAAGATTTAATTAAAAACAATGATTCCTCTCTCTGCCCCTTCTCTCCCACTTTACCAGTGTTCCCTGAAGAGAATTATTTTCAAATTTTAGCTATTTTATCTGGAATTTACTTCTACACTGGTAAATAATATGTGCTTCCTTTTATTTCTTGACCCTTCAGTTGGTGTATTAAATCCTATTGTGGACACTGATGAATTAATCCATCCTCTTATCTCTGGCCTTAATCTACCTAATCCTGTGAGTTTCTCAATGTAATTATCATAATTTTTTGTCAAATCTAGCTAGCATATCCAATATGACTATACAATATCACTCTCTGCTGAGCCAGGTAGTATACTATAATTAAGAGTTTCTTCTTATTCAATATTTTCTTAATGTATTTATTTAATAAAAACTCAAATGAGTTATGAAGTATGAACTGATATTTATAAATGCCCAAATTAAAATCTATCAGTGCCCTCTATTTCTTAGATTTATTTATTTCCCCTATAGCTTTTTATTGTCTAGCATCAGGCGGGATTGATTATCCTCTGGGCATAACTTATTACTTATGTGGAACTTTCTTTCTCTGCTCTCCAATATTCAGATCCTCTCTCCTGAATCATGTATCTTATTATTGTTGTCATCATTGTTTATAACCTTGGTTTGATGGAACATATCCTCTAGTAGCATTTAAGAAAAAGTACATGAGAGGTGTATTTTTGTTCCAGGTCTGAAAAATGTCTTTTTCAACCTAGATTTCTCTACCTATATAAATCATCAGTAAGTATAAGGGTAGAACAATATTTTTTTCTTAGAACTTTGATGGCATTGTTCTACTGCCTTCAGATATCTAGTATTGATGTTTCAAAGGCATTCTGATTCTCATTCCTTTTTTTTATGACTTGTTTCTCTCCTCTGGAAAATTTTAGGGTCTTATTGTCTCTGTTTAGGATGCAATTTTGGGTCTTCTGTACTTTATAGGTTGAATTTTTTTTTCAGTACTGAGAGATGAACCCAGGGCCTCATGCTTGCATGCTTTGCAAGTGCTATACCACTGAGCTGCACCCTCAGCTAATATTTTTACTTATTTTTGTTTTGTTTTTGAGACAGGGCCTTACTAAATTACACAAACTACCTCTGGTCTTGAACTTGCGATCCTCTGACCTCACCCTCCCAAGTCACTGGGATTACAGGCATGCACCACCACGCCCAGTGGTTGTTGTTGTTAGGTGCCATTCAGTTGTGTCCAACTCATAGTGACCCTTATAGGGTTTTCAATGGCTGATTGTTTTGGAATTGCAATGCTGGGACTTGAACTTGGGACCTCAGAGACTGCAGAGTGACGCTCTACCAACTGAGCTAAATCTCAGCCCTTATAATTTGAAATTTTAAAGTGCAGTTAACTATATTCATTTTCCCCTTACTATCATTAAAAACTAACATCTTCAGAATAGAATTTTAATTTTGATGTACAAATAAAAAAACAATTTGTGTACAATATCAGTACCACATCCATATTTCAAACAAATATATTAACTCAATGCCATATTTATGTGTACAAATTTGTGATGTTCCAAAGCACTGAGTTGACAATGTACTCCATATCTAGTGTTGTTGTTGCTATTGTTAGGTGCTGTCGAGCGACCCTATGTATAACAGATGAAACAATATTGTCAGTGCTTTTCTGCTATTCATAGGGTTTTCAATGACTGATGGCTTTTTGGGAGTGGGTTGCTAGGTTCTTCTCCCAAGCTTACAGCACCTGGTGTTCCCAGGCAGTCTCCCATCCAAGTACTAACCAGGCCCAACCCTGCTTAGCTTCCAAGATCTGAGGGGATCAGACACCACAGTGGTATGGCTGTAGGCATATATTTATTGTTAAAACAAATTTATTAGTAATTATTTTTCTTTATAATGTCAGATGATAACATATCACATTCAATTCCAAATAGCTAAATTGGCAAGTAAAATATTTTTAATGTGGTTAATAATAGAACAATTTTTTAGGCAAAAATTCACATTTGATAAATGCTGTTAAATATAATTTTATTATTTTATATATTTTAAAATAACTTATCTCTGGTTTTATAATTGTATAAAAACTTCCACTTTAATATTTGCTAAGTTACTCTATGCATAGGATACTACTTTGTTTATCACCAAATACCAAATACACAACACAAAGATCTCTTAACTTTTATACTTACTATATTAGAAGCTTTATTAGGAAGGAGTTTGTTTGCAGCCAAAGTTTTAGGATTGTGTGTGTATATACATATATATGTATACATATATAAATATGTATATATATATGTGTGTGTATGTATGTGTGTGTATATATATATATATATATATATATCATGTTGTTGTTGTTGTTAGGTGCCGTCGAGTCGGTATCCGACTCATAGCGACCCTACATACAACAGGCAAAACACTATTATCAGTGCTTCTCTGCTGTTCATAGGGTTTTCAATGGCAGATTGATTATTGGGAGCAGGTTGCCAGGTCCTTCTCCCAAGCCTGCAGTATCTGGTGTTCCCAAGCGGTCTCCCATCCAAGTACTAACCAGGCCCGACCCTGCTTAGCTTCTGAGATCTGATGGGATCAGATGCCACAGGGCTACGGCTGCAGGCATCATATATCATATATAGCTTTAACATATGAATGTAAATGTATTTATATATTTAAGTTACCACTGGATTACTACAAGGATTTTTTTCTGCTAATGGAGTTCACTGCAATTTGAGAAGAACTTCATTCCTTATGCTTCTAGAATAACTTTCTTCAAACTTGTGACATTCTCCCTGCTGACTCAGAATACAGAAGAATCTTAGAGATGGGCTAACATATCTGTCTTATTCTTTCTACCTTTAGGCATCAGTTTCTTCAAATATAAAAAGAAAGGAGGCAGAGAAATACCATGTGTTCAGAGGCATGACCATTTCCTTCAGTGCTTTTACTGTTTTCATAGAAAGGGACAGAAGCACTGTCCTGAATGAGGTGTCCAGTGCAGTTCCCATGGATGATTCAGCAGTGTGTATAGTCTTTGGCATGTGAGGAACACCAGAACACAGAAGAAACATCCCTACCTTAACAAGACCAAAGTTATGGACAATGACTTGGCTCCTGGAAAAAAGTAGTTATGACAAATGCTTCTTTTTCTCCCTGACTTTTCTCCCTTCTCCCTAACTTTGCTCTAACTTCTTAATGTTTTCTTGCCTTGTAGATTCAAGAATTGAGACACAATCTTACCTGGTTGCCAAGGAGAACTACCAAGGAATAATCTGCTCTCAACATAATGCTTTGTCAAAGGAAAAGAGACACCCCAAATGGCAAATGTAACATACTGTGGGTGTAACATATCATGCTTTTTGTTTGTTGGTTGGTTGGTTTTGTGGTAGTACTAAGGGGTTGAACCCAGAGCCTTGCACATGCTAGGCAAGTGCTCTACCACTTAGCTGCACCCCAAACTCTTTTTATATTTTTAAATTTTGAGATAGGGTCTTCCTAAGTTGCAAAGGCTGCCTCTGGCCTTGATCTTGCTATCCTCCTGCCTCTGCCTCCTGAGTCACTGGGATTACAGGCATGTACCACAGTGCTCATCTCTCTTAAAATGGAAAGGAGAGTGCCTGTTGCCTGCTTGTGTATGCTTCCCTTCACCTCAATGCTTAGATGATAAATAGGCCAAGGACCTTTAGGAGACAGGAATCAAACTATCAGGATCCTTACTGGCTGTCCTACAGAGAGTTAAAGACTAATGTGTATGGAGGCAATGACCAGCCTCCATTTCATCTTTCCATTGTCTGCCAGAGTAGCATGTAATCTATTCCAGGCATCTGCAACTAAAGGCAAAACATGCCAATTATTTTTATTGATCTAAAGCCTTCATAGGTGGGACACCTTGCCAAGGTAGCATATGGAAATTTAGATAAGGAAATGGTTGCAGGGACACGGCAAGGGCTTTGCTGTTTGGAAAAGAATGTGTATGCTTTTTTAAAAAATGAACAGGCATTTGGTATTCCAGAGCTTAAGAATGCCGTAGACAAATTATGCAGTCGCTGCAATGGAAATTGATTACTAAGCCTTCGATGAGTCACATGCCTTAGGAATTAAGTACTCCAATCTATTATTGTCAGTATCCTGATGGGTCAACCAGGCTGTGAATGGGAATTTGCATTAAATTGATTTGAGTGTTTTTTCTTGAACTAACATCACTCAATCAAGAGACACATTCAGACAGAGCCAGATAAGTCTGACTGAATTTGATTTGGAAAAGCAGAGTAGCAAGGGATTAGCAGGCAGAATTTAAAAGCACCATAAAGCTTGCACTCCAGGCTGGTCTGGGAAAAACAGATGAGCAGTCTCTGTGCCACAAATAGTGTATATAAACAAGGTAAATTTGTTTTTCAGCTCAATACCATGTTGATATAGTCATGGATTACAAAACCCATCAGATAATGCAGAAGGCTTCTACTTGCAGGATTTCAGATCTGATTCAGAAATGACAAAGTATTTGCTATCTGTCTCAGGGTCAAGAGTTTATATTTCTAGTGCACATTTGGTTTGCACTGATGTTTTTGACTTCAAGAATGCCACTTACCTTACGTGGAATGAAGCTTTTCTTTATAGAGGGTAAGCAGGCTAGACCATCTCAGGTCCACTCAGGCCTGACATTAGATGATTTTGTTACCAGAGTTTAGGGCAAAGCCCTAGTTCCTGGAACTAGCTTCAGCCATTTGTCTCCAATATGCCAATTAAAGTGACAAGTAATGATGAAAACCAGAGAAAGGAAATTTAATCAAAGTGCACATTGGGAAGAGGAATAGATGAAGGAGTGCTATAACCCCAAATCTGTCTTCTGGGAACTGACCTGAGCTTTATGTTTAAGTACAGGAAAAATTGGAGCCAGGGGCAAGAGGTATGCATAATTAATCCCTCGTGGTCAGAGTGTGATCAAGTTGACCATTATCTCAGTTCCAGTTCCATGAGCAGGTCCCAGGAAGTTGTTACTGCTGTCACTGGTGTAAGGGCAGCTGCAGTCTGTTGTTAAAAGGAGATGATTATTGATCAATGTTCCCCAGATCCAAGGTGGCTACAGGTTTAGGATAAGGACTAGAGACCTTCAGATGCTTCTTGAGGATCTAGAATAGGACACTTGTGGGTCTGAGTAAGGAATCAATGCTTTTTAGCAAAGGCCATTTACAAGTGCCTGCTATGATTCTGGGTAAAAAAAATATCATCCTGTGCCAAACTTCATTTAGATATCTAATGCTCTTTCCAGGTTGGATGCTGGGATTCACAAGGCATGTCATCTGCACCCTACACTCTCATGACATTTACTGAGAGTTTAAGGAAGGCATAAATCCCCAGAAGCTAAAGTAGGCTTTAAAGTTGCAAAATGGATTTTTATAGTTACTGAGAGTTGACAATATTTGACTCTTGGCTGAATAAATGCCTGCAGTTCTGGAGGAAGTTCTTGTTGATGTTCAAAATGATCCTCATTAACAAATTATGAATACAGCAAATGAGGTCTCTTTCATCTACTATTAAACACATGCATGTACTAATAAGGATTCAGATACTTGCTTTGAAAGATGGGGAAAGGGCATTAAAAACTTGTGGGATGGTCCTTTACTGTAAGAGAAAAATGTGAATTCTCAGGGAGCATACAGTAGTCTTACATTTTAACTTGTCCTAACTGAATAACAAGTTCAAACTGTGTTTCCTCAATGAAAATAAAAACACATTTAACTTTAAAGTACTGTACTACTGCTCTTAACTGATTCAAGAATACTT
>VMDO01028142.1:0-24334 GCA_007922755.1 Pedetes capensis
ATAAACCTCTTGGCCATTTTGATGTGGTGTATATATACTATGGTATAATATTCAGGTATTAAAAGGATTAAATCCTGCCATTTAGGAAAGCATAGATGAACCTAGAGGATATTATGTTAAGTGAAGTTAGGTACAAGAAGATTAATACCACATGATCTTACTCATATGTGGAATCCAAAAGAATTGATCTCACAGAAGAGTAGAATCATGTTTACTTCAGGCTAAGAAGGGTAAACGTGGAGACAGGATAGAAAGAGGCTGATTAATGGGTATGAAGTTGCAATTTGAAGGAGAAATAATTTCTGGTGTTCTATGCCCAGCAGGGTAAATACAGTTAAAAATAATATACATTTCAAAGTACAGGATTTGCCAGACTCAGAAGGACCAATATCATATATTTTCACTGATATGCTGAAGCAAGATTTACCTTAAAATGAAACACATATGTCCAGATATATGTTGTTTTTTAGGTGCTATTGAGTTGAATTCAACTCATAGCAACTCTAGGTACAACAGAATGACTCACCCCATGACACTGTGCCATGCACATGATCTTTTTATATTTGAGCCCATTGTTGCAGTCATGATGTTTTTTTCTCATTTTGAGTCATGCCACATCAGCAAGAGGAGGTCCCCTCATTGAGGTCGGCTCTACTTTGAGGAGGCAACTCTTCTCCAATCATTTGTTGAATGCCTCCAGCCTGGGGATCCCATTTTCCAGCACTAACTTTGACCATGCTTCTCTGCTATTCATAGGGTTTTCAATGGCTAATTGTTTCAGAGTGGGCTGCCAGGTCCTTCTCCCTAGTCTATCTTAGTCTGGAAGCTTAGCTGAAACCTGTCCCCCATGGGTGGCCCTGCTGGTATCCGAAATCCTAGTAGCATAGCTTTTAGCATCACAGAAAACTCAAGCTCCCCCAGGAGATGTAACTAGAGGGGCAGGCAGTAGGAACCACTTGGGGTATTAGTGAAGGAGAGAAGAAGCACAAAGTACATGATATAATTCTATGAAAATCCCGTAATGAAACTCACTATACTGCATGCTAATTATCTATATTTGAAAAGAAAATAAATAAAATCTATGGTATATTAAAATTTTTCTTTGTTTCAAAGGCCTACTGTGAATTGGAAAGGGTCCCCTCCTTACTACCACCTGAGGACTGAGCTCCGGTTGCTGCATGCGAAAAGCCACCATGAATATAGGAGCGTGGGTTCTCATGCTCTGAGGATTGCTGCTACTCCACAAGATGCACACACACACACACACACACACACACACACGCACGCACACACACATCACTTGCATGCACACAGTATTTATACACACATATGCACACATAGACACAGACACAAATATACACACACGCAAACAGGAAGTAGAAACACACTGTGGCCTCACGGGCTGCATTTCTACTAGGATATCACCCAGTCACATGGTCCAGACTATGAGTGTCTACACCACAAAGTAGTCAGAGGAGATTAGCTTTACCATAAAAGATATGGGAGAGGTACCTAGAGGTTCCAGTTTGCAAACCTTCCATGAACAAGTAAACTTAGGGTTTCATTTCAGCATGGTCATCTGCCCTGTACTTAAACATGAAATATCTGTTCAATAAACAGAGAAGGAAAGGAAAATACAGACCAAGAGGGGAAGAGTGAGTGAGTTGGGATGGACAGGGGACCTGAGATGGACATTCGGGAGAGCAATATCTAATAAGCTCAGATGGTATCCTCATGAGGAAGGAAGACCTTCTTTTGTTCTGGTGGCATTCTGACACTGGTTACAATCCCTGGTTGCTCAACCAAAACAATAAAACAGCAAAAGTAAGTTTACCAAAAGACGAAAGTAGCAATATCCTGATGTTCTCAAGGCATCTGACAGATTGTACACCCCAAAGGAAAAATGACCAAAGGGAATACATCAACAATTCACAAGAGAAAACATACAAAGTGCCAAAAACAAAGCTGACTTACTGATTTTTACCAAGTTTGGTAGCATATAAGTCTGGTCACCTTCTCACTATTCTAAAACTGTCACATAATTACTGTATTTATTTATAGGTGCAGTGTAGTAATTCAATCCATGTGAACAAAGTGTGATGATCAGATCAGGGTAATTAACATTTCTGTCTCCCTAAACACTTACCATTTCTTTGTCTCACTTTTTGTGTGACATCAGTTCATTGCTATTCTTAGGCTTTGGGTTTTCCTTTATAAATTGTTACTTTTATTTTATTTTTCAATTTGGAACACTTCACAAATTTTCCTAGCATCCTTGCAAAGGGACCATGCTATTTCTGTATCAATTTAACTTCAGTATGCCTGAGGCCAAAGTAAGGATGCTTCAGATTAGATTCAAATTTAGATTTAAATTAGATTGATATTAAAATTTACTTTTAATTAGCATGTAATAATTGTATGGATTGATGGGGTGCAGTATGATGCTTTGATACATGAATACATCACATAATTATCAAATCAGTGTAATTAGCAATGAAAAGATGAAGAATAAAAATAAATTTCTAGAAGGTTTGAAATAAATCAGGAAGCTTTATAAAATATGGGGAATAGAATATTAAGTTATAATCTCATCTTATCTAAAGATAAAAGGATTCAAATATATTTGGGGAAGATCAAGGCACACACTGGTTAAATGATAAAGAAGAAAGTTTTCCAAACAATGGCCAAGGATGAAATGACCCTTACAATTATTATGTAATCACAGAAAATCAAAGCATGCTATAAGATTTGAAAATATGTATAAAAGATGCGATACTGATGCTGAATGTGCTGAAGAACTTTCACTAACATTTTTGATTAAAGCAAGGATTCACAAGTGAAAACGGTCAAATTGCTGAGTCAATTCTTTCGTAACAAAAAACAATGGCAGGAACCCATTATGGTCTACTCATAGATTCCACAACATAAAATTTATAAGCTTTTTACACATTTCTCACAAATACATTTGTACATATATTCTATCCATATATAAAAGAACGAATTACCAAACAACAAAGTAAGCAAAAAATGGTAAGTTGGAAAGAATAATCTTAAAAGAAACGAGAATAAAATACTGCCAAGCCCACTGTGCAAAAGCATAAGATCTAAACTCTTTTAAATAGAGAAAATAAATGACTAAAGTTTTTAAAATGTCAAACCCACAAATAGTTACAGCTTCAGAGGTAATGAAATAATTTTAAAGTAAAATGGGTTTTTTTTTGCAGTGCTACCCAGAGTCTTGCACATGATAGGAAAATGCTCTCCTGTTGAGCTGCATGCCCAGCCCACAAATCAAGCTCTTTACCATACCATTTTCATTTATTAAATAAGTTCATTTTATGTGGATCTCCAGAGTGAAAGAAAATTCTGTGATATATATATATATATCTTGAGCACTTCTGTTACATGAATTTATTTGCAAGAAATCTGTACATTTGGATCTTTCTAATAACTGAAAAATATAGAAATATATCCCATTGCATAAATAAAACAGAAACAAGCTCCTTTTAGTGGATATTTCTCTACAGTTAAAACCCTATTCACCTATTCTCTTTCATTGAAAAAACTCCTTGGATTTACAATCATCTTTTATTAGGACCACTTTATGCCTCCCATCACCTCTTCTAATTAAGCTTCCATTGTTATAATTGTCAACAACGACCACTGTGTTACTGATTTTCCCCCTCAGGATGTCTATTCAGACATTTATTAAGCTGAAATGGTATCAGACCTTCAATAACAGAAAGTTGATCTAGTAACTTGTTTGATACATTGGTTTTGCCAACTGGATCATACAGTATTCTCGATAAATAAATGAGCTACATCAATAGCTATAAGGTCTTGGGGCAAATACATATGTACTTTAAGAGGATAATTACAAATGTGTACTCATGCTTCTTTATCATTTTCTTAAAGAATATTTTGAGTTAAACAAATTTGCCTCTGAGTAAAAGGGGAACAAGTTTAAATTTTTTTTTGTACTTTTTCCCATTCTTCCTTACTTATAAAGTTTGGGGTACAGAGTAGTAAGACTTTTGCTGTCTCTATCATGCAACTGTTGCATCACATTTGCTTCCACATTCAGCTTCCATGTTTTACAGAACCATATTTCTCATGCACTGATATAGTTGCATCATATATTTTGAGATTCTTCTCCTCCTTTCCCCCCTATTTCATTTCTGCTCCCCTCCCCCATTTCCCAACTACCTCTCCCACCCACTGATTCCCTCCCCACTTCTGTCAACTTAGCTTATATTTTCCCTTCTTAGATACATATGAATGGTCATTTTTATATGTCTTCATACGGTGTGTTACTGATTTTTTTGTCATTTTTCTTTTTTTAAATCATACAAAAACAGGAATAAATTTATTCATTGAACTAGTAAACAAACACCACAATCTCTTCTGTATGCAAAGCTAGTTTGGGTAAGTGTTGTCAGATTCCCTCCTCTTGTACCTGTAGTACCTCCTGGACTCCCAGACTCACATGGAGGGAATCTGAGATGAGGGTCTCGGTGCACCAATGTGAATTCCTCCCTGGATAGTTTATCATGGAAAATGAAGCTCTCACTCAAGACAAGACAGCAGGAAGAGGTAGGGCATTGGTTCCCCAAGCCAGATGTAAGGTTCTCAAAGATTCCAGCATGTCCCATCCAGCCCAAAGTTGTCCAAAATGAGGGATATAAGCTGAAGGCATTGTTACAGACCTTCTATCTACTCATTAGGCACAGGACTCTCTTTTTACTCCATACACTCATCACCTGATTTCCCCATGGGACACTGGTCTGTACAGGAAAGGAAAATGTTATGAAGATTTGCTGTTCCCAAGAGGTCACAGTTCAACTCAGGTCAATCCGTTCTTTCTTACTTCTGCCAGCATAGTTCCCAAAGTAACAGTTGAGCACTTTGGCAAGCTGCCAACCTGACCAAAGGAATAAGTCATGGCTGGATACCCTGAGCCTTGCAGACTTCCCAGGCATAGTTCAATCAGTCTGGGCTCTGTGCATCATGGATGGAGCCATTGGATATGGTGGGTTGCCAGGAACCATTTTGGGGAGAATGAAGCAGACACACAGCTGAGAGGCAGCTCAGATCCCAGGATCAGGATGGATCAGCAGGCAGAGGGCTATGATGGGCTGTAGGACAGAAGGGCCCAAAGAAAGACCACTCCACAAGTGCACTGAGGGAACAGGAGGCACTCTCCCACTCTGCCAATGGATCTGCAGCTGTTGTTTGTAGCAAAGCTTGTGTCTGCTACTTGACAATCCCTGGAAGGTAGGCATGGTATACTAAGAAGGATTGGGAAGACAGTCATCTGGACAGAACCAATCAGTGCTGTCAAATTTTTCCTTTTTTCCTATTTCAAACTTTTAATTTTAATTTTTGTGTTTCAAGTTAATTTTTATCATTTTATATTTTAATCTTCTTTCCTTTTCTCTTCCTTTCTTTCTTTACACCTTATTATTCGTCTTCATTCCTCTCATTAGACAAGATTTACCCCTTTTTTTCTCTTTTAGGTTATCTTAGTTAATTGATAATCATACCTTCAGTACTGCCACGGCCATTGCTAACCATATTGTCTGACAAGGTCCAGATATGGGGAAGAGGAGTTCAACGAACTCATCTTCCAAGAAATGGCAGGGATGGGGAAAATGAATATGTGCTTTTTGCTTTCTAGGAATAGGATTACTGCTTCTAATTATTATGTACATAATTACTTCATGTTTAGGACTAATACTCATAACTAATATTGTATTAAACTCTAATGAAACAAATCCTGAAAGAATGGCATGACTGGGGGAATTTGTAAATGAATTAGAGGTAACAACCATCAATTGTAAGGGTTATATGGACAATATTCTAGTTAAGGCTGATGAGCAATTTCCACCCTGGCACTCAAGCACTAACTAATTTATGCTTCAGCTGCAATAAGCAGAGTTGTTAGTCTACTTGGACCGAAGTGGCCCCACCTATGGTAGCTAAGGTTTACCAAAAAAAAGTATAGAACAATCAAAAGAATACATAGGCCTGTTCCCACAGTGCAAAAGCCTCCTTGACAATTTAGCATGGAGGTGCTTATCTATCCAAAGGCAGACCTTGGCTCCCAACTGGAGTAAAGAATAAATATACAGCATGGGGAGGTGCTTATCTGTCTAAAGGCAGACCTTGGTTCCCAGCTAGAGAAAAAGAGTAGAGGCTGACGTTCTGATCAGTCTGACCCTCCACTGTCTTACATAGAAACATAGAATGAACAAGGGGTTAAAATGATATATAAGAATAGAGTTCAAATACCCTATTATAGCTTATCATTTATGAAAAGCCTGAGAAGATATAGACCTTCCATGTGTTTGTTATCTAAAGATAGGAAAGTTTATGCTTTGAACTATGGACTATTATGACTAACAGGTGTTTGTAAAACTGCACATATTCTTACTACTTGCATGACCTCAGCCTAAAAAGACTGTATAAAAAACTGAGCTATCTGAGCAATAAACGGAACAGAACCACACTGCCTCCGAGTTGCTGTGTCTCTGTCTCCCATCACCGACTCCTCACCTGACTTCAGGGATCCCTGGATCTTAGGCTGCAGCTGATCTGCAGCACAGAACATGCTGAATTTGGTTAAAAAAAAAAAGAACTTTCATGTTTGCATTTTCTATACCTCTTACAATGTTTGTCTAACCCTATACATATATTTTCCTGCAGCTGTAGCCCTGTGGCATCTGATTCCCTCAGATATCGTAAGCAAAGCAGGATCCGGCCTGGGTAGTCCTTGGATGGGAGATCGCCTGGGGACACCAGATGTTGGAGGCTTGGGAGACGGACCCAGAAACCCACACCCAAAAATCTATCTACCGTTGAAAACTCTATGAATAGTGCAGAAGCATTGACAATAGTGCTTCCCCTGTTGTACACAGGGTTGCTATGAGTCAGATACCAACTGGATGGCATCTGACAACAACAACTATTCGTCCTGGGAGCCATCCTTGCACTGTAAGGGTTTAGGAGAATTCCCTCAGACATTGCCAAATATTTCTAAGATCACTTCTGGTTGAAAAGTAATGGCTCAGAGTTGGAGAACTGAAAACATTTTGTGGGAATTCTAGTAAAGATCCATCCTTTTATTCGGTTTACTGATTTGGGAGAACTAAAACCTTTCCAGGGCTGGGATTTAGCTCAGTTGGTAGAGTGCCGGCTCTGTAGTCTCTGAGGTCCCGAGTTCTATTCCCAGCACCACAGAAATGGGAGAAGGACCTGTCAATACACTGCTGAGGCAATCCCATAACAATCAGCAGTTGAAAATCCTATGAGGGTCACTGTGAGTTGGAGAGGACTCAACAGTACCTAACAACAACAACAACAACAACAACAACAACAACAACAACACCCTTACAAGCCACATTTATGTAATGGAAAATGAAGTTCATAATAGTACTATCACATGAAATGGGATCTCATAAAAATTAACTCAGACCATCCCTACCAGGTGCTATGCTTGGTTCATGATGCCGAAAGGATCTTTATGTATCTCTCCCTACTCATAATCATTGCAAGTTAAGAGCTTTCATTTGGTCCTTCATCATGAAATGAAGTATGAAACTCCTGGTGCTTTTGGTAAAGTGCCATGGAAGTGTAGTGCTCAAGGCTTTATATTAGAAAATAAAACTTAGCTCTATCTTTTATTAAAAAGGGAAATAGAAAACTTATGGAGATATCAGAGGCTATGCTCCAACACTCATCAATGCTTTGAATACAGAACAAACCTAGTCAGGGAAGCTTCCTCAGTTTTAGACACTGGAGAAAACTAACTCATAAGAGGGATGTTGTGGTGGGAGGTTTAGAATCCTGGAAGGCAGGTTACTTCATAAGTCAATCTTAACAAAGGATGGATTAACCAGACTTGAGCTATGTTCTCCTGGGGACAGGGAATCTATGTAAACTTTTCCTTTTCTGTCCAGACCAGAGTCCCTCAAAGAAATCAGGTGATTACTGGGTGGAGTAAAAAGGGGGACCTGTACCTAATGAGCAGATAGAAGGACCTGCAAATATGCCTGTAGTTTATATCCCTTATTGTGGACAACATTGGGCTGGATAGGACATGCTACAATCTTAGGAACCTTAAATCTACCTTGGGGAAGCAATGTCCAGCCCCTTCCTTCTGCCTTGTCTTGAGTCAGAGCTTCATTCTCAATGATCCCCTATCCAGGGAGGAATTCACACTTGTGCATGGAGACCCTTATCTCGAAGATACCCTCTGTGTTAGTCGAGAGTCAGCTCAGTAGACACTGCAGGAGAGGGATGAGGAGGAGGGAATCTGAGAGCCAAACCAGCTTAGTATGCAAAAGAGATTGTGGTATCTGTTTGTTTGTTGAAAAAAATTGTTGATGTTTTTACATGATGACAAAAAAAAGAAATGACCAAGAAATCAGGAACACAGTGGACATTGTTGACAATTAAATTATGACAATGGAAACTCAATAAGAAGTGGGGATTGGAGGTGAAAAGTGGTTTTAATAAGAGAAGAATGTAAGTCCAAGGATATTTTCAATGAAAGGGAATAGGTAAATAGGATACTAGTTATGGAGGAATATGCACTAAAGGAGATCATTTCTTTTTATTTTTGTAATGGGGCATATATCTTTTTTATTTTTTTTGTGGTAGTTGGGGATTGAACCAAGTGATTTACTCATACTTTGCAAGTATCCTACCACTGAGCTAAACCCCCAGTGCATTTTTTAGTTTTTACTTTAAGAAAGACTCTCATTCAGTTAGGCAGGCTGCCTCTTGCCTTGAGCTTGCAATCCTCCTGCATCTGCTGCCCATGTCCCTGGGATTACAGATGTGCACTACCATGCCTGGTTTAATGAGGCATACTTCTATATTTTTTTCATATTGATGAGACATATTTAGACTTACAGATTTCTTGCAAATAAATCTACAGGAGTTTCACTCTGGCGATCCACATAAAAAGTGAATTTATCTAGAAAATGGAAATGGGTATGGTAAAGAGATTTATCTGTGGGCCAGAGATGCGGCTCAGTGGGAGAGCACTTTCCTTTCATGTGCAAGACCCTGGATTTGATCTATAACATTGCAAAACAATAGTTTTACTTTGCAATTATTTCATTACTTGAAAGTTGAAAGTACTGTGGGTTTGACATTGAAAGAAATTTAGTCATTTATTTTCTCTATTTCAAATAGTTAAGACCCTTTGGTTTTGCATAGTAGGATTGAAGGGCATTTAATCTTCTTTCCCTCAAAATTATTCTTTCACAGATGTAATTTTTTCACATAGTTTGTTGTTTGGCGTTTGGTTCTTTTACATATGTATAGAATATGTATACAAATGTATTTGTAGGTTACTTGTGAAAGGCCTATGAACTGCACGTTGTGGAATCCATTTTTAGATCATACTGGGATCCTGCCATTGCCTGTTATTATGTAAGAATTGACTCAGCAATTTAATATATGTCACTGTGAATCCTTTCATTAGCAAAAATGCTAGTGGAAGTTCTTCAGCACATTTAGCATTGGTATGGCATCTTTTGTTTATATTTTCTACTTATTTCCACATACCTTGTTGTGCCCTTTGATTTTCTGTGATTAGATATATTTTTTACAGTCATGTCCTCCTTCACCATTATTTGCAAAACTTTCTTCATCATTTAACCAATGGATGCCTTTATCTTCCACAAGTATATTTGAATCCACTTATCTTTGGAGAAGATGAAATTATAACTTAATATTCTATTCCCCACATTTTGTAAGGCTTCATGATCTACATCAAACCCTCTAGAAATTTATTTTTATTTTTAGTTTTTACTGCTAATACATTCATTTGATACTTATGCAATGTATACATGTATCAAAGTATCATACTATACCCCATCAATCTATACAATTTTTATGCGTTAATTAAAAATAAAACAGATGCTCACTTTGACCTCACATACACTGAAATTAGAACAATACAGTGATTATGAAATTAGAATGATACAGACTTTTCCAAGGGAAACAAAAATTTATGATGTGCTCTATACTGCAAAATAAAATAAAAATAAAATACAATTCATAAAATAATCTGAAGCCCAAAAATAACTATGAGCTGATGTCATACAAAAAATGAGACAAAGAAATAAGTGCTTAATGAGATGAAAATATCATTTACCATAATTTGATATAGCACACTGTATATGCGGATTGAATTATCAAATGGTACCACATAAATAAGTAGTTATGCATCAGTTTTGAAATAGCATGAGAGTGAACTGCCTTATGTTCCACGAAAATAGGTAAAAACCGGTAAGTCAGATAAAATGGAAACAGCACAGAGAAAATAGATCTTCTATTTCCGATTAGAAGTGCTCAGCTTTGTTGCAGGCACTTTCTATGTTTCTTTTTGTGAATTGTTGATTTATTCCCTTTGGTCATTTTTCCATTGGGGTGTACAGTCTGACAGGTGCCTTTCACACAATCAGAGTATCGCTAATTTGGGCTTTTGATGAATTTATTGTTGCAGTTTTATTATTTTTGCTGAGCTCCAAGGGATTGTAACCACAGTTAGAATGTCACCAGAACCAAGGAAAGTTTTCCTTCCTTGTGAAGATACCATCTTAGCTTATAAGATTTGGTTCTCCCTATTGCCCATTTCGGGCTGGGATTTAGCTCAGTTGGTAGAGCACTCCTCTGAAGTCTCTGAGGTCCTGAGTTTGATTCCCAGCACCTCAAAAATGGGAGAAGGACCTGGCAATCCACTCCCAAGGCAATACCGAAAAACAATCTGCCATTGAAACCCTTATGAGGATTGCTATGAGTCAGACACGACTCTACAGCACCTAACAACAACAACATTGCCCATTTCAGCCCCTCCATCCTCCTTCCTTACCCTTTCCCTTTCTGTCTGTGTTTCTCATCCCTTCTCTGTTTACTGAACAGATATTTCCTATTCCTTTAAGTTCAGGGCAGAGGATCACCATGCTGAAATGGAGCCCTAACTTTATTTGCTCATGGAAGGTTTTCAAACTGGAACCGGTAGGTACCTCTCCCATATCTTTTAAGGAAAACTTAATCTCTTCTGACCACTTTGTGCTGTAGACAGTCACAGCCTTGACAATGTGACTCAAGTGAGAAGTCATGGTAGAAATGCAGCCTGTGAAGCCATGGTGTGTTTTGAATTCATACTCGCGTGTGTGAATGGCTGTGTCTGAGTGTGCCTGCATGTGCATGGGCACGCATGAGCATGAGTGCACCTTGTGGAGTGGCAGCAGTCCTCAGAACAGGAGAACCCAGGCTCCTATATTCAAGGTGGCTCTTTGCATGCAGCAACCAGAGCTCAGTCCTCAGGTGGCAGTAAGGAGGGGACCCTTTCCAATTCACAGGAGGGCTTTGCAACAACCAAAAATGTTAATAAACTAGCTTTGGGCTCAGGTTTAGCTCAGTTGGTAGAGTGCTGCTCAGCATGCTCTGAGGCCCTGGGTTTGATCCCTGGCACCACAAAACTCAGAGAGGGACCTGGCAGCCCACTCCCGAAAACAATCCCAAAATAATCTGCCATTGAGAACCCTATCAATATCAGAGAAGCACTGACATAGTGCTGGGCATGGTACAGTGCTGGGAGTGTGTCATTCTGTTGTACATAGGGTCACCATGAGCCAGATCAGAACCAACAGCACCTAACAAACAACATCCATTGATTTTTATTTTTATAATTTTTTATTTAGTTAGCATACAATATAAGGAGATGCATTACAGGATTTTCATATCCTTCTATCAAGTACTTTGTTGCTTGGTCTCTCCTTCATTACCCCCCATGTTACTCCTGCCCTCCCTCCCCAGCACAAACACATTTGTTTGTACTTTCCAATGTCATTGTGTGTCAGTGTGTGTGTGTTTATGTGTGTGTATCAGAGAGTGTTTTATTGTTTTGTACATAGGGTTATGAAGAGTCAGACCTGACTTGACTGACCCAACAACAACAACAACAACAACAGCAACCACTCATTTTAAGATAAATCTACCTCCAGCACATGACAAAAACGTGGTATTTGTCTTTCTCTGTCTGGCTTATTTCACTTGGAATGATAATCTCTAGCTCCACCTATTTTCCTACAGATAACATAATTTCATTCTTCTTCATGGTTGAATAATATACCATTGTCCACATATACCACAATTTTTCAATCCCTTCATTTTTTGATGGACTTCTAGGATGATTCCATATTGCAGTTGCGAAACAAAATTAGGTATAAGAGGTATATAGTGTGGATGAAGGAGTCCCTGAATTTTGCAGTTTCAGAGTAGCAATGGTGCTACTTATTCCTCAACAACATCTGACACCATCTCTCCTCACACTCCCTCTGTTGTTTCTCCTGGCCAACTGCTTCCTTTTGTCTTGTGTTTCTGAAACAGGCATATTTCCCAGGGTCTTCACACCAACTTCCTCCGCAAGGAGCACTCTTCCGGAAATAACTGGTGGCTGGTGTACTGTCTTCCTTGTGATTTCTGTTTAGATTTCCCCTTAGGTCTGCTGCGCTTCTATGTTGACCAGTCCTCTATGGACATCTATAAAAATAGAATCCAATATCTACTTTTCCTTTTTATCTACCTTTTGCTTCATAGTACCTGACACTGAAGTATTTTATATGATTTTTGAAACAAAATTTGCTTATATTCTTTCTCTATCATTGGATTGCAGAGATTTTTATTCATTTGTTCTGCCTCTTATACCCATTATACATGGAGTACCTGGATTATAGTTGTTATTTAAATTTTGTTTTCTTTTATTTTTTAATCAACACATAATTATTGGGCATATTAATGGCTACATCATGCTTTGACACATGTATGCATTGTATAATGATTGACTATAGGAAGCTGGATCAATTTTCTCAAGCATTTATCATTTCTTTGTGATAACACATTTACAATCCTATAATTTGAAATGCATAATTTTTAAAAAATGTAAACTAATGTGACCAGAATGGAAAATAGAAAAATGTAAATTAATACAACCAGTATGGGAATTCTCCAGGAAATTAGAAATGGATCTGTCATACAATCCAGCAATCTTCAGGTAGGGTATACATCCAAAGTAAATGAAATCAATATGTCAAGTAGACATCTGAATGTCCATGACTACTGCTGCAATATTGACAGCAGACAAGATATGAAATCAACCAAAGTGACCATTAATGGGACTCAGCTTATATTCCTCAAATGCATGAAAAACATTTTTATCAAAATTCTACAATACATGACCATATAGCAAAAGATTGAGAGTGAAACAGAAATTCTTAATGGGAGATGCACATGGATTTCCAAGGATTAACAGATCCATACATATTCTGTGGAAACTGACATTTCTTTCTTCCTTCCTTCCTTCTTTCCATTCTTTCTCCCTCTCTTCTTTCTTTCTTTCACTTTCTTCCTTCCTACCCTCCCTCCTTCCTTCCATCCTTTATCCTTCCTTCTTTCTTTTTCTTTTCTTTATTGCCTTCTTTCTTTCTCTTTCTTTCCATCTTTCTTTCTTACTTTCCTTTGTGTAGTACTAAGAATGGAATCCAGGGTATTGACTGCTATCTTTAGGCATAGAATTTAATTTCTGGACAGAAAAATACAAATTCTACCAGGTCAACTATCTAATACTTTATATGGGAAAAATTGTTCGTGGCATTTGTTTCTCATCCTTTATAGTCATATCTACTGAATGGAATCAGGGAATGATACTCAAATTTCAGAATTTCTTGTTTTGGAATTTTCACAGAGCCCACAGCTGCAGCCCTTTTTGTTTTTGTTTTTGTTTTTGTTTTTTTCCTTTCCATGTACCTGGCCACTGCATTTCAGAATTTGCTCCTCACCCTGACCACAATCTCAGACTCTCACCTCCATACACCCATGTACTTCTTCCTCTCTAACCTGTCCTTGGTGGACATCTGCCTCACTGCCTCCACTGTCCCAAAGACGCGGGTAAATAAGCACACAGAGAGCAAAATCATAATGTATGAAGTCTGCATCACCCAAATGCATTTTTTCATACTCTTTGTAGACTTAGATATCTGTCTGTTAACTGTGATGGCCTATGACCACTATGTGGCCATCTTTCACCCCTTGAACTATATAGCCATCATGAACCCCCAGTTCTGTCTATTACTGGTTCTGGTGTCCTGGATCCTGAATATCTTCCATGCCTTGTTGCAAAGCTTAAAGATGTGCCTACCTTCTGCACAGACTTGGAAATTCCCCACTTTTTCTGTGAGCTTAAACTAATGGTCAACCATGCCTGTTCTGCCACCTTTCTTAATGATGTTGTGATATATTTTGCAACTGTTTTACTGACATGCTGTCCCCTCACTAGCATCCTTTACTCTTACTCCAAGATAGTTTCCTCCATCTCTGCAATTGCCTCAGCTCAGGGGAAGTACAAAGCATTTTCCACAAACAAACCCAAAGTATAAAAATGGAGAAGGGTGAGAGAGTCTTAAGACATGGTAGAGATGGGATCTTATTGTCTATGATAACTGTTGCTTTCATCCCCAAAGAAGGGAGGAGGCATTGAAACCTTTTAAGCCAGTATTAGGATGAACAAATTCACACTGCAGAAAGAATATTCATGTAGCTATTTGGAAAACTAAATGAGAGGTATAAGAGGGCAATCAGAGAAAACAAGACAAGGGCTGCTGGAGACATTGAGGAGAGGGAAGATTGTGACTATGATAAGGAGAAAAGTGGATCCATGAGTAATTGATGATGGATTGGATGGAAGGGGTGAGACAGCAAGATCACTCACTCAGAGATAATCCAAAGATGAGTCCCTAAACTGCACATAACATCAAACTGTTGCTTTATTGGGTATCGAGCGGAGGGGACCTCAAAGGATCCAAACACAAGGAAAAGATAAAGTGGAAATGTTCATCGCTCTGAGTTGCTTTTTATACTTTCGATATGTATCAAAATATTATTACAGCACAGGAGTACAGTGTTGTTGTTGTTGTTGTTAGGTGCCGTCGAGTCGGTATCTGACTCATAGTGACCCTCATAGGGTTTTCAATGGCTGACTGTTTCGGGATTGCCTTGGGAGTGGATTGCCAGGTCCTTCTCCCATTTGTGTGGTGCTGGGAATTGAACTTGGGACATCAGAGACTGCAGCTCAGTGCTCTACCAACTTAGCTAAATCCCAGCCCCAGGAGTACAGTAATCATGTGAAATTCAAAGAACATAAAAATTTACAACAAGAAAATTCATAAGTTATAAAACTCTTCCCAAAATTGCTCCTCAAGGCAAACACACTTCAAAATAATTATCAATATGAACAATGAGTGGAAGGGAAAACATAGAAATAAGTAGACTTAAAAATCAACCAGTTGTAGTATGTAGACAAATTTTATATCATTATACATACACAACTAACTCAATTAGAGATAATTGTTAAAAATAATAGGAAGAATTAAACGCATGATTCTTACTGGGATATTAAATTCTCACATGTGATAAAAGTTTTAAGGGCACATAATTTATAGTGTGGCAACTTCAGTCTTCATTTAACATGATACAATATGTATAGTTGAAATGTCAGCAGAAAAGAATGATTCTCCAGTTTGCAGACCCAGAATCATGGGATGGTGAAGATATTTTGGTTAAGACACAAGGTCCACACAACAAAAATGTGTTAACTTGGAGCCAGGTCTTCTAAGGTGTCTATGGCTAATTTGGAGGGGAGGCACTGATGTCACCTGGAAATCAGAAGTATGTGTACTTCACGATATCACATTGAACAGAATAAGTACATTCAAATTTTGAATGTAAAGCTGGACACATGGGAATATATCAAAATTTAAAAGATGGTGATTTTTAAAAAATGACAAGAGAGTAAAGATGCAACTTGTAGAATAGCAAGAAATATTTGCAAATTATTTGTCTGAGAAGGAATTTCTATCTGGAATATATAGGAATTAAACACATCCACAAACCAAAAATAAGCCAATTAAATATGGCCAAATGATCAGAATGTATATTGCTCCAAAGAAGAAATATAAATGGCCAAGTATATGAAAAATGCATGTTATCCATAATCATCAGTCAAATGAAAGTGTAATACAGAATTATAAGTAGCTATACTCTTTCAAAGTGTGTATTATCATACAGACAAAAAATAAATACTGATAAGGATGAGGAGAATGGGGTACATCTATGTTCTGTGGACAGATTGTAAATTAGGACGGCCACCATGAAGGACAGAGTGGAAATTCTTCTGAATATTAAAATTACAAATGCCATGTGATCCAATTGCCCTTATGAGGATATATCCAAAGAACTAAATGTAGTATATCATTGTGGTATTTGTTTTCCAATACCTATTGCAGTGATACTGATCACCTTCAAGATATGCAATCAAATGAAGCAGCTTTTATCAGACACATGGATTAAAAAATGTGTTCTCTACAAATAATAGGGTATTATAAAGTCAAAAAAAGAGTAAAATCACCTAATATTTTGGCAACATGGACAGACCTGGAGGACATCTTGTTTAATGAAATAAACCATAGGCAAAAAGAGAAATATCATGTGTTCTTATTCAAGTGAAGAAACTTAAAAAACTTATTTTGTAGAAATAGAGGTAGAAGAGTGGTCCCTAGAAGTCAATTATAATGGGGAAAATGGGATGGACACTTCTGAGGATAGGAGAAATAAGTTCTTGTGGTAAAAGTAAAGTAGATTGACTATAATTTGTAATTATTTAACATAAATCTAAGGAAAACCAGAATAGAGGAGTTTGAGGTTCTCAAACTAAAGGTATGTTCAGTATTTAAGAGATAGAAATAGAAATACTGTAATGTATCATTACACTCTGTATACATGCATCAAATTTTCAAATGTTTCTAGGAAAGATAATTATGTATAAGTATGGGTAAACACAACATTGAAAAAATAACATTAAAGTAAAAAGTAAATACAACAAAAATTAAACAACAACAACAATAACAACAACACATAAAAAACCATGACCTCTGAGCTGCATACGCAGTCTCAGTACTGGAATATTTATTTGCATCCTGAATGGAGAATGCTCGCCATACTCCTATTTGGCAAGTGTGTCTCTGCCTCACCTAAACTCACCAGGAAACTTCTTCCCAGAATGTGTATTTATATGATTACTCAATTTTGATTTTAAAATGTTACATCATCTGGAATAATCCAAGGCCTGAGTCACTCTTCTCAAGTTCTCAGACCTATCCCTTTTCAGAACAAGTGCATCAATATACATTTTACAGCTTTTTCTAGAGTCTTCCACAGGAGTAAGGAATCTATTCATTCACACTCATGTATACACACTCTAATACTTTTGAATGAAGCAAGAAGAAAGATTTTCATTTAAAAAGTGGAAGAAACACAGATTACACATACATATTTCAATAGTTCTCAGCTATTCTTCCATTCTAAATTATGACTACACAAAGGATCGAAAGCAATGTTATTTATAGGGAAATGAATCATCATAATATATTGATCTTGGAGAACTGAGGGAGCAGGATGGGGGATATGTCTTTAAATTCAAATATGTAACATAGTTTCTGCTTTGATAAAGAGTGCCTACATGGGAAATTCTGGATTCAGCATGATTACTGGTTCTCCAGAAGAGGGGAAACACAGGCCCCTCTGAAGATTCTGCCCATGTGTCTGGTACACACAAGTGTATGGGCCACTCAGTGGATGCTGGGCAGCTGCCATGGACACTAAGTTTGTGAGGCTGTCCCTGCTTGTCTTGGACATTCAGGAACTTAATGCCCCATTCTTCGATATGAGCCCTGGATTGCATGATGTGATTCTGAACTTTCCACCTCACATTTGTCTTTGGATCTTCTGATGCAACAACTTACACCATTTCAAATGATGTTTTTGGAAATGGCATGTTGACATGACCTGGTATCAATCCTGCCCAAGAGGTGTTCATCTCTGGGGCCTGCCTATCCAAGGTATGGATGAAATCGTTATGCCCAAAGCTACAGAAGATGATGCTCAAACATATTTTCCAACTTATATTTTCCACCTGGACAGAGGAACCTCAGATGCAGAGCCCAGGGCTATAAAAGTGTTTCAGATTCCTCCTGGGGAAAGGAGGAGGCTTCGCTGAGTGGAACCCTGGGGCCTGAGTGGCCTCTCCACTCAGAGCAGTAATAAAAACAGACACATCTGCATCCCTGCACTTGTGATATACGTGTAGATGGAGGCTGCTGCAGGTTCCACCTCTGATCAGGCTTAGAGCTTAGCAGACATGACCAACTCATTTACTTTGATTTTTGTATTCTTCATCCTGAATCTTCCCCTTCCTTCATGCAGTTTTATGAAACCAAGATGCTTTGACAGAATTCAAGAGGATTTATACGAGGATGGTGATGTGGTGATTGGTGGACTCTTCCCCACTAGTACAGTACAACCCAAGGGCGAGGACGCTGATTTGCTGTAAGTGCACTTTTTGTATTTACTTTCTTCTTGATTTTGATATTGAATAACGCATCTGATTTCTGGGATGGACATCCCAACACTCTCTGTATGTTCTCTCCTCTTTTCCCAATCATACAATCTTGGAAGCATGTGAAGTTATTTTGATGTTAATGTCTCAATATTTTTTCACACATTCAGACAGATGAGAGAGTATTTTAATTTCATCATTTAACATCGGATTGACAGGGATGGAGGATGAATGGGACAGCACACTCTACCTTGATTCATCACAGATCTCTCTCCTCTTGGCAGTTGCCACTACATGATGTCACATTTTGTCCCTTAGAAACACAATCTATACTCCAGGCAGGAGTTCAGAACTAAGAGGATGCAGGAAATTGTGCCTCCCAGAAATCAATGATTTCTTAAGGTTTCATCCCTTATATTTCCTAATGTCTGTACAGAGGAGAGGATGCTATGTTTACCTCACCAGTGTGCACAGATATCTTTCTAAAGATATTTAGATTTCTTTCAACTAATTTGTATCTCATCATTTCTTGCAATGGGTGATCCATGAGTCTTGGGGCTGCAATCCAGGAAAAGAGAGTTCTGTCCACTCTGGTGTTTTTGTGCTTTCCAATTTGATTCTTCATCCCTTGTCTTTCCCCCTTTTATCGTTAAATATTGATGGGGTACAGAGTAATACATTTGCTTTTTCCATTATGCAACTACTACATCACTTTTGGTTACATTTTTATCAACTTATGAGGTTTATAGAATTTTTTAACCAATATGTAGTAAAACTCATATGCAGATTTGTCTTATGTTCCTCTACATTTCCCATGTTCCCTTGAGCTTGTGCACTGGTCTAGACGTGGGGTTTATTGATATCAGGTCTGGACTCAAAACTAAAGGGAAAAATGAGTGAAATCGACATTTCTGGAATTCCGTTGACAATTTGTGCCCCTGTGAAAAGAGGGATGCCAGTGATAATAGAGATTGTTCACAAGGCTTATTAGGTACTAAAGGGACAAGCGTTGCTGTGATAGGTTGTAACGTTGGTGAGAAGAAATTGAAAGGTTATAATTTAGGGCCTTTTCTTCTTCAGTAGAAGATTATTATGTCTATCTGCTAGGTTCATGTCTATATTTTTGTCCTTTTTATTCTCAGGCACATTTCCCATGTTTACCTATCCTTTGTTCTAACACTTCCTATTTATACCAAGTGTGTTTGCAAAGAGGTACCAGCAGTGTACTAGAAACACTTTGACATTGCTAGCTGCTATTGATTGTTCCTTCTTAGTATCACGTCAAGAGGTTTTAGTATTTGAGTCAGAGAAAATCTGACCTGGATCTCCTGGAGCACTTTAAAGGAATATTCTTCAATTATACTTTTCAAAGATGAATGTAAAGACTATTCAAGAGGGTACACCAATATAGTTGAGGACAACTGCAATGCAATTGTCCATTTGAGGCCCAGACTGAAAGCACCATGAGCATTTGCCCTTCTATACAAGAACCTCCACGGAGTTTGGTGTTCAAATTATATAAATTACAAATGAAAAATAGGAGGAAGTAGGCACTCTGGTGAAACTAAATTAATAGGGTTTATATTGAAGTCTGGTCTGGCTGATTACACATTTTCTCCAGGTCGGAGGATGATGATGAACTGATGAGATATTGAGGGGGTTCATACATCTAAGTCGGCTAACCAGACAGTTTGATTCTTGCTAAAATTGAACGTGAAGAGATGGACACAGAAAACAGAAATATGAGACACTTTTGGAAAAGCATTGAAGGGAGGCTGAGCAGAGTTGGCACAAACATCAAATTTTTGTCACTGAGATGACCGGGTTGCCTCTTATGTATCATCACCCTGAAGCACCATGGATGCTGGAGGGAGATGCTGCTTCTCTTCTCTGGAAATGAGGCCAGGCTACCTGAAGTTCCTCTTGTCCTCAGCTTCCCAATCTCACCAGCTCAGAGACCAAATATTATTACAAATGCCCAGCTCTGACTCTCTCCAGATATATGCCAGGATACTCTATCTATGCCTGAAAGAATGTATTTGCCATTACATGAGGCTTTTTTTTTGCCATGTTGTTTTTGTAACTATCACTCCATAGTAAAATTTGAAATCGGGTATTATGATGCCCCCTGCATTGCTCTTTGCACTCAAGATTGCTTTAGTGACTGGGGGTCTTTTGTATTTCAATAGGAATTTTGGGATTTTATTCCTATTTCTTTAAAGAATACCACTAGGATATTGATGGGGATTGCTTTAAATCTGTAGCATGTTTTCAATAATAAAGCTAATTTCATAATATTAATTCTTCTACTCCATCTGTTCATTTCAGAGATGGCATAAGTCTTCTAACAATGCTCTCATATAGCAGAATAATGAAACAAGCACCCTAAAAATGTTCAAAAGATTTTCATTTCATTTGTGAGACACTCTCATGAGCACTTAATATCCTGATGACCTACCTAAGTCATTGTTGTTGTTGTTAGGCACCAATGAGTCGGGGCTGACTCATGGTGAGCCTGGGTACAGAAGAAGGAAATGCTCCCCAATTCTGTGCCAGGCACACGATCTTCTTTATTTTTAAACCCATCCTTGCAGACACTGTGTCAATCCATCTAGTTGAGGGTTCTCCTTTGTTTCATTGACCTGCCACTCTCCCAAACATAATATCCTTCTCCAGTGATTGTTCCCTCCTGGCTACATGTCCAAAATATGTCAGATGCAGTCTAGCCATCCTTGCTTCCAAAGAGCATTCTAGTTGCTCTTCTTCTAGGACATATCTGTTGGTTCTTTTGGCAGTCCATGGTGTATTCAATATTCATCTCCAGCACCACAATTCAAAAGCATCAATTCTTTTCCTGTCTCCCCTTTTCAATGTCCAGCTTTTACAACCATATGATGCAACTGAAAATACCATGGCATGAGTCAGATATACCTTCGCCTTCAATGTGCCATCTTTACTTTTCAATAATTTAAAGAAATACTTTGCCACAGTTTTTCTTAAAGCAATGAATCTTTTGATTTCCTGACTGCTTCCATGGGTGTTGACTGCAGAAACAAGTAAAGCAAAATCTTGGACAACATCAATATTTTCTCCATTTATCATGAACTTGCATACTGACCCAGTTGTAAGGATTTTTGTTTTGTTCATGTTGAGTTATAATCCATATTCAAGGTTGTCCTCTTTGATCTTCATCAGTAAATGTTTCAAATCATCTTCAGTTTCAGAAAGCAGCATGGTATCATCTGCATAACAAAGGTTGTTAAGGAGTCTTTCTACCATCTGGATGCCATGTTCTTGTTCATAAATCCCAGCTTCTCAAATTATTTGCTCAGCATAGAAATCAAAGCAATATGTTGGAAAAATAGAGCCCTAACACATACCTTTCTCAACTTTAAACTACACAGTGTTTCCTTGTTCTTTTTGAGTGACTGCCTTCTAGTCAATGTATATACTCCTCCTGAGTACAATTAGGTGCTCTAGGAATCCTATTCTTTCCAGTGTTCTCCATAATTTGTTATGATCCACATAGTTAAGTGCATTACCAGAGTCAATAGACCATAGACAGACATTGTTCTGATATTCAAACTGCCACTAAAAGATGCATGGCTTCAATATTAGAAGTTTGGAGGAAGAAAGTATTCAGTAAAAAAAACAATACTCAGGTACTGCATGTTAACATTATGAAAACTGCAGCCTCATCATAAAAACCTCTGCTTTTTTACAGGTTGAATACCAAGAACTACCAGCTTGTTGTGTCATTGTATTTTGCTATTGAGGAGATCAACATGAACCCTCATCTTTTACCAAATATTTCATTGGGATTTCATCATCACAATGTCCGTTTCAGTGATGTGGATATGTTACAGAGTACGTTCAGAATGCTCACAGGCCAGAGAAGGCACTTCCCTAACTACTCATGTAGAAGAAAGAAGAATATTGTAGCTGTACTTACAGGAACAACATGGGAAGTATCTGCCAAAACTGGTGCATTGTTGCAGCTGTATAAGATTCCACAGGTGAGCTAGTCTATAACAGAGAGTGATGAAATCATATGTCCTTTGCTAATAATATCAGTTCTTAAGGACAAAATGAATGGACAACCTGGGTTTATGCAAGTGTCATTGGATGAGATTAAAATGGTAAGTACTCAGATGATTGATGGTGTATTTATTTCAGGGGTGTTTGACATAGAAAGGAAGGACATGGGAAAGAAAAAAGTGGGCTCCTGGAACTGGGATTCTGAGTAGAAATGTTCTGGAAGTGCTCACTCTGATAGAAGTGATTTTAATAATGTTATAAGCAAAGTGTCCTTTCTACTACTACAAGTTGTTGCCTACCACACTTCAGATTGAGATTGAGGTTTATGTCAATCCTCTTTCTCATGTTCCTGCCAATGTTCTGTGTCTCTCAGCTTACCTTTGGGGCTTTTGATTCAAAACTGAGTGACGGTGGCCAGTTTCCATTTCTATATCAGATGACCCCCAAGGATACAGCTCTAGTCATTGGAATGGTCTCCTTGCTGATTCATTTCCACTGGAACTGGGTGGGCATGGTCCTCTCAGAGGATGACAATGGCGTTCAGTTTCTCTCAGACATGAGAGAAGAGATGGATAAAAACAGACTCTGCCTAGCCTTTGTGACTATGATCACAGTAACAGCAGTAAGATATCTCCATAGTGCTTTCAAATTTACTGATATCCTGTCATCATCAGCCAATGTTGTGATCATTTATGGGGACACCGACTCTACTCTGGCTCTGAGCTTCAGAAGATGGGAATATTTACACATACAGAAAGTCTGGGTCACCACCTCTCACTGGGATGTTACCACTAGTAAGAAGCCTTTCATCCTTGACACCTTCCATGGGACCCTCATTTTTTCACACCACCATAGTGATATCTCTGAGTTTAGAGATTTTATCCAGACAGTGAACCCTTCCAAATACCCTGAGGACCTTTACCTTTCTAGGCTATGGTGGATGTACTTTAACTGTTCAGTCTCAGAGCCTAACTGCAAAACATTGAAGACTTGTTCATCCCATGGCTCCCTGGGATGGTTACCTCAGCACATGTTTGACATGGCCATGAGCTATGGGAGTTACAATATCTACAACGCTGTGTATGCTGTGGCCCACGCACTCCATGAGATGCTCCTTCATCAAGTAGATATTCAACCCATGGAAAATGGGAGGAGTCTGATCTTTTCCCCATGGCAGGTAATATTTCTTACATAGGGTGGTATATATTGTCATCAAGGTGAGTTTCTTAAACTCATATATTCACATTACATTTATTCACACTAATTAGCTTAGGATCCTTTTTCCCAAAGACAAGCATTTTGGTATCTTTTCAATAACTGTGAAGTAAATATAGGTGTAGACAGAAATCAAGAATAAGATGTCAGTACCATGGGTAACAGTATTTTTGAAGATAGATTTTTTGAAAATAGATCAGTGGCTTTCCACAAAGCACCTCAAATCATCCTTGTCAAGTATTCAAGAGGAAAATTGTTCCATTCTCATGAAATACTTTTGTGCAAAGTGATCTAATGTGCATATGGTATAATGAATTTCATTAGGAAAATTTAATTCAGTTTTGGTGCGTGCTGTCTCCCTCACTCACTCCCATGTTTCTCTCCCCCTTCCCACTGACCATGTCCCTCTATAGATACATACTCTTGTATTTTCCAATCTTAGATACATACACACAAATAATTTTCTGTTTAAGTTGCATCTACACTTAACTAATGAGTGAAAACTTGCAGGATTTTTCTTTCTGTGTCTTAGTTTTCTGAAAAAGGAAATCTCCAGTTCCGTGTATTTTTCTGCAGATAATCTCCTTTCATTGTTTTAAATAGCTATGTAATGAT